>MINK01174800.1:0-12745 GCA_001735545.1 Phormia regina
TCAAGTCCTGGCAACACTGCCCACTCGAAATAACAATCAGTGCCTGAGTGGTTAACTATAAAACAACAACGAACAACAGATCTTCCGAATTTTAATACCTGGCGCTTTAAGATTTTAATGAAAAATCTTTAAAAAATAAATGTATTTTCTAGAGTTGCCATTTTAGCACTTTTATTGCTAGATTTAGCATTTGAAAAAAATTTAAAAAGAAGTGTTAAATGACGTTATATTTTTACCAAGGTGCGGAAAAATTCGAATTTTGAACTAAATTTTAAGTTCTACTTCGCAATTGCAACTTTTGTAATTACATCTTCTGGCAACACTGGTTCTTTCTGATCATCATAATGATCCTCGAAAAAAACATTAAAAATAGGTTACTCTGTAGTTCAAAAATTACTACTAAAAAGTATATTTCGGAAACTAAAACTAGTTTACCTTAACGGAATCGGGTAGTGGTCTGAAATTGGTTATGATTAAAAACACATTCAAAATCGGTTACACCATGGTTCAAAAATGTCTAAATGTTAGATTTACATTGGAGGAGGAGGAGTGTATAATTCTACTAAGTGATGACTCACAGGAGCGGAGCTAATGGCGCTCAGAATAGGCTAGTCGTAAAAATATAACATTTTTAATCGGTTGCAAATTTATCCAATTTTTCTAAAAGCCCTCTATAAGACATATGAAGAACAAGATTCATGTTCTATTTATCCTAAACATTTCAATCTAATTTTACTTAAAATTTCCACTATAAAAATTTTATATAATTTTGATCCAGTTTCTTTAATATATATCCCAATATTTTTACCCGATATTGCAAATATTAACAAAGTTAGTTAAAGCACAAAATGGGTTGGTGTCTCTTCTGAGTATTAAAATTAAGTATTTTGAAATTTATAATTATAAAACATTATTTATTATTACATTCCTGAGTGGCTTTTGTTAAACTTCGATAATAATATTTTTGTACACCCATTTTTGTATATTTAAATAAAGTTCATTTTGAATTATTTAATTGGCACTGACATCATTAAAATAGAAATTTAAATTTATATCTCAATAAAATTTTTCTATCTTATCTGAATCTTTTTTTCTTAAAGGTCTTTTTGTAAAAATATTGTATCTAATAATTTTGAATTGCAGACCATAAACAGATCTTAATGTGCGTAAATTTCTATATAAACAAATTGCTAATAAAGAATTTATGATATCAATTTTTACTACACACATATACATATTTTATTTAACAGATTTTTCTTGAGTGTAAAATAACTAACTTACTCACGCATACATTTATCTACCTACAAAAGACATTCATATGAGAAGGAGTATATTAAATTATAAGAACATAATCATATCATTTAATATTATCATCATAAAAGTAAATACTTACGTATTTTAAATATTTTTATCATAACTATAATAATAATACTAATAATGATAGTAATAGTAATAATGATGATGTTGATAATGATGATTGTATGTAGTAAAATATTTAAAATTTACTTAGTATATTTACAACAATTTTTTTATGAGAAATATTCACATACAATACATATATTTATTGTATACATCACTATGTATTCGTTTTGATATTTAGTTGTGATAACTATATTGTTTGTTTGTATGTATGTATGAATGTGTATTTGTTTTTATTATTAAATGTGATACAAAAGTTGTATGATCTTAAATTGATAAATTGCTTTAGTTTATTATTTTAAATTTTTTAGAATTATCACTGTACTTAGCCGGTCTTTAGTCTTTCTTGAAATATTACACGAATATACTACATACATATGTTTGAATGTAAAAATGTGTGATGTTTTTGCTTTTGTTTTTTTTATTATATAGGGGGTATTTCGTTTTAAACACAAGAATTAAAATATGTATATAATTTATTATAATAATAACTTTTAAATTTATTAGAAAATTAATTAAAGAGATTATACTAAATGTAAATATGCAGTTATTGTTAAAACAATCAAAGGTTTGTTTTGTTAAAAGCCAATGAACTTTTCAAAATATTCATCTCAAATACCTTGAGGATCAGTTAAATATGAAATATTTCATATCATATCGTATGTATATAAATTTTATTACACTATCATCATTATGATAAAATAATTTAGCTCTTTTGTTTTCATAACTTTTCACTTTTTTTGAAGCGCTCTCTCACTATCTCTCTTTGGGAACATATCTAAATAATTTATTTGATTTTTATTTAGTTTAATCTCGGTATTTGAAGCGTTAGTGAGTGTGACTAGAGAGAAATAATAATAATAATAATAATAATAATAAAAGGCAAAAGAACAAAGAAGCCTAAATTCAAACATAAATTATCAAATGATCCATAAAAAGTTCTAACAATAAAAAAAGTAACCCATAGAAATCCCAACATTAATAAAAAAATATTCCATTATTCCTTAATAAAATGATGTGTCAAAATATTTTTAAATTCAAATCACTTTATTACGTTTAAGTTTATTTCGATCATTTTGATTGCGCGATGTGAATTTATCATTTTATTATTGTGTGTTTATCTCATCAGAATTACTTACGTACATATATATATATGTATATGTTTGAATGAAAAATAATGAAAATGATACGAGTTGGAGCCATACAATGATAATGATAAAAATAAAATTGTAATCAGTTGAAGGATTGTTTAGATGTTTAATTATTTATTTGGTCTTTCCAAACAAACCACTTGCTCTCCTTTATCAATTTATCTAACACTTATTTATCTCACTCTCTTGACAAGAAACAAAGCAAAAAAATTGAAATAAAAAAAAAATAAGAAGGAAAGTAAATAAAAAATCAGTTAATTAAATTACGACCCCAGCCACCACCTCGCGCATACAATTAAATGGCAATTGAAATGAAATGAATGATAAAAAAAGAAAGAACAATGAAATTTTAGTACACAGGTAAGTACATTTCAACTTATACTATACATACATACATATTTAAGAATCTTACGACTGGACTATTTATATATATATATATCTAACTCTGTATCTGGGCTATATCCCAGATACATACTTTTCAACAATAGAATTAAATAAATGTTTAAGTAACAAATCTACCTGAATAAATTAATAAAATAAAAGAATGCAAATCTCAAGTTTAATGTAATTATATGTCTATAAGATAAAATAGAGACAAGAATTAACATTATTATAGAAAAACTAATTGTGAAATTGACGCAAATTTCTAGGTTGTTGGCCTTAAAATATTATTGAGTTTTTTTTCTCGCAAAAACTTTAAATTATAGTTACTGCTTACAAAGGTAAATTANNTTCACTGTGTAATACTTCTTCTTAATTAAAACAATGTATTAGTACATTGAATAAACGAACTCAATGTACTAATTCATTAAATCAATTAAATAATTAACTTGACTTAAGATAAGAAATAAATTTAAGTACTGGTTTCAATGTAATGTTCATAATAGCATTAATTTTTTTCATTGAATTTTAATGAATCTTTTCATTGGAACTATGAATTTGTATATTAATTTAATAAATTATTGGGGGGAAAAATTAACGAATTTCATTTAATGAACGGCATTCATTACAAAATACTTTTTTTCAGTGTACTTTGGCGTTTCAAGCGATTACGATTTTTGTTTGATATTGTCACCTCCAGAACTAGTTCTGTGGAAGTGTTAGCCAGCCAGTAAACATTCTATTAAACGGTTGTAGAACTAGTTCTATCACCAATGAGTTTTGTTCGAAATTGTCACATTCTCAACTAGTGTTATAATTTTAATTTTTGGAATTTGTAATATTTTTAATACAAGTTTTTTAAAAAGTCCTAGAACCACAAGCGATTTTTAGATTTAGAAGTCCTACCGAATTAGTTTTTAAGCACTAGTTGTATTAAACAAACCTTAAAATGAATTTAGAAGCACAAATATTGGTGTCAGAATTAGTTCTGACAATGTGTTAAAAGCAACTGAAGTGGTTCTGATTACGCCAGTTCTATAAGTAATGTTTTCGGAACCTGTTCTAAATTTTTTCCTACGTACTTTAAGTAATTTAAAACAATTCCATATTAATCAAACGCTTAAATTTCATGTTAATTAAAACTGACATTATACTAACTCTAACTAACTGTATCTTTGACTTATGTGTGTGTTTTTTTTTGTTGTTTTCTTTTTACTCTATTACTTATCATTTGTTATCTACTTTCAACACTAGTCTATAGTCCTTCAGTTTTAAATCATTTTTAAATCAACCAAAACCCTATTAAAAATGAAATGAAAAAATGTTTTATTTAATTACTAAAAATGATAAATTATACAAGCAATTTATCTCAGTATAAACATATATATATTTTTAAGCACACAATATGTTAACCATATACATATTCACATACAATTTTATATACAAGTACATATGTTTTATTAGGGTTTCCTCGAAATAAAAGGATTAAAAAAGGAATAAAATTATTTTTGGTAATAAATCCATCTCCTAAACTACTGAATGAAACGAAATGAAACGTATAGAAAAATTGTAGAGAAAGACCTAAGCTTATAGAAAAATAATGTTGGAGTCACCCTGTGAAATTACAAAAAAGGCTACAGGATGTCAAAATTGACCACCTGGATATTAAATTATTTAAAAATTATTAATAAATCCATATCTCCCAAACTACTTGATGAATCGAAATGAAATGTATGGAAAAGTTGTAGAGAAAGACATAACCTTTAAGAAAAATTAATTTGTAATTACCCTGTGAAATTACAAAATAAGCTACAAGATGTCAAAGCTGATCACCTGGATATTAAAAAAATTAAAAATTGTTAATAAATCCATAACTCCTAAACTACTGGATGAATCGAAATGAAATGTATGGAAAAGTTGTAGAGGAAGACCTAAGCTTTAAGAAAAATCAATTTGTAGTCACCCTGTAATAATACAAAATAAGTTACAGAGTGTGTAATTTTATCACCTCAAGTATTAAAATGCTAAAAAATTGGTAAAAAATCCATATCTCCTAAACTAAAATGTAAGGAAAAGTTGTAGAGAAAGACCTAAGATTTAAGAAAAATCAATTTGTAGTCACCCTGTAATAATACAAAATAAGTTACAGGGTGTCAAAATTGACCACCTAAAATAATAATAATAATAATAATATGGTAATAAATCCATATCTCTAAACTACTGCATAAATTGAAATGAAATCTATTGAGCACAGTGGGACCAAAAGCAATATAATAATAACAACTTCGACTTCTAAAAATATATAGTAATATATTTCTGATTTCTACACTTTTATATTCTCCATTAAATATTTTTTATCAAATGAAAAAGTTATGTTGATACCTATAAGCATTTGGAAATTATTCAGTCTCAAATTTTTGAAATAAGTCCTTATGAACATAATTTGCATTTGTCGTATTGTTTCAAGAAAAGTGTGCTAAAATTTTTAAAATAGTAAAATTTATTATATTTGGTTTTAAAGAAGACATAATTTCCTTTAAAATGATATAAAACATAGTTATTTGTGTTTGTATTGTCGTTTTTGATACGGCCTTACCGCACTGTCTTATCCCACTGCATTACCAATAATAGAAGGAATGATGAAGATTTTGCAATTTCTGGGGGTTTTGCTAATTTAAAATTTATTTACACAAAACGTTGCAAACACAAAATAGTCATATTATATATCATTTTAAAGCAAATAATGTCTTCTTTAAAACTATGTATAATAAATTTTACTATTTTAAAATTTTTAGTACGCTTTTCTTGAAACAATACGAACAAATGAAAATTATGTGCATATGCACATATTTCAAAAATTTAAGTCTGAATAATTTGTAAATGCTTATAGCTATTAACATAATTTTGTCACATGATATTAAATATTTAAGTTAGAATTGATAAATGAAGAAATCAGAAAACTATATAATTTTAGTATATATTTTTAGGAGTCAAAGTTGTTATTATTGAAAATATGGGTATTTTTGGAAAATTGCCTCGTGTGCCTTAGTTTACCAATAGGCTGTAATAATTTTTTGCAGAATCTTTAAGAACATATTGATCTATAAAGTTTAATTCACAAAAGTACCAAAATTAACACTAATTTCTTTTTTTATTGACTCAAAAAATTCAACTTCTTATCCAAAATTTATCATTTTTGACCACTGCTGGATGTAGGGTGCACATTTAGAAATTTTCAAAATTAAAATTACACATTTTCTTGGGGCCCCGTCTTTTTTAGAAAACGTCAAAAAATATTGAACTTTTTAAAAAAGCTAAATTTATAAAGTTACTTTTTGGGCAAAAAATTGCTGTTTTTGAGACCTGTTTTGAAATTTTTACTTCGAAAATTTTTTCCTTGTTATCGAATTGAGATAATAAAAAAAAAATTATTATCATAATTTAGAAACAATTTTTAGAAATTTTTCAACAATTTTTAGAAATTTTATTTTAAAAATTATAGGACAAAATCGCGAAAACGCCAAGGTCAAAAATGGGAAATTTATTTTATTTTTTCTGAAAAAGGGCTTAATATCGCCTTGACTGTTGACCGTATTAAAATGTTATGTAGGAATAACTTGAAGATAATTTTAATTAGTATTAAAAAAAATTTAATAAAAATAGATCAATCGTTTTCAAGATATGCTTCGCAACCTCCATTTTACAAACCTTTCTAACGATATACAATTTTTATATTATTACATGGGCTTTAAGGAAATTGGAGAAATATTACCAAAAAAGTACACTTTTTTTTAATTTTCATTAATCTCTAAAAAGGATAATATCGGCAAGAAAATTTGAGGAAAAGTTTTTTAAAAAAAATACACTTTTTTCATTTGAGCCGCAAAACATCTTTATTTTTTTGATGCTACCCTAATAAATATGGTTCGAATATGGTAACATATACATACAATGTTGGCCACCACTTGGTAGTTTTAAGCCTCTTTCAAATGAATTGAAATATGTTGGTATGTAGGTATGTTTTGTTAGTATATTTGCCTGCTTGTGTTTGGTTAGTTGTTTACATATGTTTCTACATATGTCTTACTCTGTGGAACTGAAACTGTATGGGGGTATCCTGGAATTATGCCATTAAATATAAAAATAACAATAATAACTTGAATATTATTAAAGGCACAGTGGTTTAAAAAAAATTAAAAATAACAAGTAAAAATTTAAACTTAAAATGTTAATTACTGAATTTTTTTTGTAAACATTATTTTCATTATTAAAACCCACTGTAGGTTTGAACAACCACCTACAACATCTTTTACAACTATAGATCTTTTTTTATTTATTCATATGTGCTTTTTATACTCACACATATACATACATCTTTTATAGTAAATATAATAAATTTTCTTCTCATTTGATAGTTAAACAAAAAAATTACAAAAAAGAAGTGGAAAATATTTTCAACAACATGTTGTTCTTTGCATCCACAAGGAAAGTGCTGAGTTTATCCATGGTATACAACACTTGTCGTGCATTATATACATATGTTTATGTGTGTGTGTGTAACTGTTTTATAACAGTAAGTGTCGTTGTTCATTTTAACTCTATATGTAGTGGTGATACAAGTTTCACCTTTAGGCCAAAGGTGGCATATTTGTTAATGTCAATAGTGTTGAGGGTGTATTAACAAGTGATTCGTTATATATGTATATGTTACTATAAACAAATACACTCGAAAAATTAATAAAGTAATAATAAAAAGTGTCTTATTACTTAAATAGTTATTAACATTTCTTTTGGTTTTTATTAATAATATTTCTTTAGGGGTATTTTGAAACCTGCTACCTGCCACAACTTCTTAATTATTTTGTAAAGTTTATTAACGCATAAACTTAAGTTTTTTTCATAAAGTTTTATTTATAGATTTTTATATGAAACTATTATATAAAGTAAAAAAACATATTTTCCCGAGACCTTTATCATGCTTTATATTACTTTAATAAATTTTAATATTTTTTTACCTTCTGTTATTATGATTATTATTTATGGTAATTGAAAGCAGCAGAAAATTGGTAACATAATTTATCTCTAATAAACAACCTGTGGCGCTATCATAAATGGAAGGGTTTTGAATTATGAAGAGATTTATTTATTTGCTATAAATTGAAATATTTTGAAAGGAAACATAAGAATAAATTATTGAATTCCTCTCTACTTAAGATATGTTCAGACTAAGCAAAAATTTGACCGAAATGATCACAAACACAAATTTGTTGGTAATAAATCTGAATCTCTTAAACTACTGCTCGGATTAAGTTGAAACGTATGGAAGAGTTGTAGAGGAGGACCTAAGATTCCATAAAAATAATATTGTAGTCATCCTGTGATAACACAAGATAAACTACCGGGTGTCAAAGTTGACAATCTCGTGTAAAAATTAACTTCTACAAATGAAAGTGCTTGGCAAGATAAATATAAAAAAAGTTGTAGGGGGGGACTTAAGCTTACAGAAAAATAATCTAGTAGTCACCCTGTGAGAATACAAGATAAACTTCTTCTTAACTTAACTTCTACAAATAAAGTCTGATTTTAAAGTTTTATAGTATATCGAATCTATCTATATATCCACCATAAAATTTTTATGTTATATGGGAGTGATGGCGGTAAAGATATATTCCTTGAACTATTTGTACAAAAATTCGTTTCTGTGAGCAGTAGAGTGGCCGTATCATGTCCATTTTTGATTTCAAAGGAGAATAATTTCTGACAGACTTTTTACACTCAGCTCATACTACTGCGATCACTTATAAATTGTAAAGTAATCATACGGTTTACAAAGAAATGTTAGTAGCCACATATGAATGTTTGACCGCCTACGAATTGGCAACGATACCATTGAGTGTCAAAAGTGGATTTGCTCATGTGGGTCCAAACCTAACAAATCGAGTTTAAATTATTAAATCAATTTTATATCAATTGGTATCAAGTTAACACCACTTCAGTATTATGTTTTAATATTTTTACTATTAAAAATGTTCGTAACAGGATGTATACAAGTTAACTAACACCGACACCTTCATGGGGAAACTAAGATTGTAGTGGTTAAGAAATATAATGCTACATCAACAATTCCTCCTATGGTCATCCATCATACCTCCATCAGAGTCATATAAATTTTAATATCACACAGTAAGAGTCTCCCCAAAAGAATATCAGTAAAGACCTTCGCATTTACGGAGATTATATAAAGAAGATCCATGCAGTATCCGTTTGATTGCAGGCCTTATATGACACAGTGAGCCAGAATCGAAAATTTTTAGAAATAAATCTGTAACTTCTAATCGGTGAGTTAGATTTCTGTGATATTTGCTATAGGCGTAGCAGAGGTGTGTATAATATTAAGTTTGGAATATGGAATCAAAATACCCCTCAGGAGCGGAGCTAAGAGGGCTTAAAATAGGGTACCTTTGTTATATAAATTTTTTCTTTTTCGATTTCAAATATTTTTGTATATTATTGCAGGTCCTGATTATACCTTCAAAAATTTCCTTCCATCCCATTATGTCTTACCGTTATTAACGTTTGAATTTTTAAGTGTCTCAATTTTTTTATAATATTATTCGAGTTTTTTCGTATATATCCTACCTAATATTTCCAAACAATTTTATTAATTTTTCTTTTCGAAAAAGAATACTATTTTCTATTAAATAAAAAAATTGAAGTCGATATATTTATCGAGATAAAAAAAATAACCGATTTTGAAAATTGTAAAAAATAACGAGTTTTTGTGTTTTTTCTCTTGGCCGAAAAAGTATCTACACTCTTCTTTCTCTAAAATAAAATTGTCTTTAACAACATATTTTAATATTTAATATTTTTCTAAAAGATGTCTTCACAGAGATGATTCTGAAATAAAAAATCTAGGCCTGTCACTCAAGTGGTCCAGGTACACACCCTCCCGAATTTAATCCATTATATATGAAAATTTTAACTTTAGTTTATATTTTCTAAAATTCCAAAGCACTAATCGGCAAATGAAATACAGTTTAGGATTCTATAATATATTGTTAACGATTTTCAAACAAAATCTACGGGACATTGGAAAAATATGAATTTCTTTTAGCCAAAAATGTGAGAAAAAATTTTTGGGAGATTTTCTTCATTACTTTTGGGAATTGTGGGATTCATCTTACGCAAATCATTTTTTTTATCACTTTCTCATTTTTAACTTTTTTAATTTATTTATTATTTTTATAAATTGATAATTCATTTATATTTTTTTAGACAAAATTTTCTACAATCCATTTAATATTTTTAAATGAAGCCCCTAAATGCCTTTATATAATATTAAGTAAAATAATAAAACCCAATATTAAAAGCATTATTTCTGCTAAAGCTAACGCCATATTTATTATCACCCTCCAATCATTTAGTTTTAAATGGGGTGCGTCTAACTGTTATATATTTTTGTTCCTCTTAAGTTTCTAACAAATATTTACATTTCCTTTTAAACTCATATCAAGAGGAGGATTTCAAAGATGATAATAATAATGACCATTACATCAATTCATGTTTATGATTGCTACCAACCAACCTACCATTCATTCATACATTCAGTCATTCATTCATCCAAGTTATGTATTTTATTTATATTTCTATGAACCATTTGAACTGTAAAAGCAATCAATAAATTCTACAACAAACTCAAATAGCACCCAACATTAAATCCTGGCAAACAAATATTTATATTCACACACACATACCCATACATACATATTTATTTAGACCTTTAGAGAGGAGGTCATTATTATCTAAAACTAAACATTTATAAATATTTGTTAGTTTTTATGCAAAAAAAAATCAAGAGCAAAAAGGAAAAAAAAGATGAATTGATAAATATTTACAAACTGTACAGATTTCACATATAAATACCCACTTGTATATACATATGTATATACAAGTGGGTAGCTATAATATTCATACACATACATATTCCTTTTTTACTTACATATACATATGCAAAAGGAAAAATTTCTATAGAATTTTATTTTTTTTTCATTTTTTTATTCATATAAAAAGGAAATTTGAAAAGCGAAAATGCTGATGTTGGCACAGCAAATCGTTAAGCATTGAATGAAAAATATAAAATAAAAAAACATAAAGAGGAAAACGAAATCAATGTATAAAAATTGATAACAGAGATTTAAAAGAATTGTTTGTTTAATAAAGTGTTTAAGGAAATAATGATAATCTTAAATTAACAGCCAGAGAAAATATATTAAATTGAGATTTAAAAAGGGTTTCTCTTAAAGTTGACAACTTGAAAAAAAAGTAACTAATATTTATTTATTACTATTTTTTTCTATCGAAGATTAATCGAATATAAATTTATCTCGCAAATTAATCGATTAAATATTTCTATAAAAACAAAATATGTATCGATTAAATAATTTCTATATAAGATCAATCGTATAAAAAATCATCAATCGAATGAAAATGAGTCGAATAAAAAATTTCGAATAAAATTAAACGAATAAAAATTTTCCATAGAATATTAATCGGATCAAAATTTTTCATAGAAGATTAATCGAATAAAAAAAATTTATAGAAAATTAATCGAATAAAAAAAAATTTCTATAGAATATTAATCGAATAAAATTTTTTCATAGGATATTAATAGAATAAAAATGTTCCCTAAAAGATTAATCGAATAAAAGTATTCTGTAGAAAATTAATGGAATAAAACTTTTGTTTCAAAAGTTAATCGAATAAAACATTTTTATAGATAATTATTCGAATATAAATTTTCTATGGAAAACTAATCGAACATAAATGTTCTATAGAAATTTAATCAATCAAAATTTGAATCAAAATTTTCCATAGAAGATTAATCGAGATTTTATTAGAAAATTAATCGCATATAAGTTTTCATTAGAAAAGTAATCGCATATAAATTTACTTTAGAAAATGAATCGAGTTTACATTTTTTCGAGAAAATTAATTTTTATAGAAAATAATCGAATATAAATTTCCAATAGAAAATTAATCGACTGAAAATTTCATTTAAAACATTTGAAATGTAAATTTTCTTTAGAAAATGTATCGAGTAAATCATATGAATATGAATTTTCTAGAAAAAATTAAGCGAATATGAAAATTATTCGAATATGAATTTTCTAGAGAAAATTATTTGAATATGAATTTTCTAGAAAAAATTATTCGAATATGAATTTTCCAGATAAAATAAAAAAAAAATAAAAAATATGAATTTTCTAGAGAAAATTATTCGAGTATGAATTTTCTAGAGAAAATTATTCGAATATTATTTTCCTTGAGAAAATTATAATAATTTTCTAGAGAAAATTATTCGAATATGAATTTTCTTGAGAAAATTATTTGAATATAAGTTTTCTAGAGAAAATTTAAAATTTTAATTTTTTGAAGAAAATTAATCGAATATAATTTTTTTTGGAGGAAATTCGAATATAAATTTTCAATATGAATTTTCATTCGAAAATTAATCGAATTAAAATTTTCGTAACAAAATTAATCGAATAGAAATGTTCTTTCAAATATTAATCGAATTAATTAGAAAAGAAAAAATTTAGAAAATTAATTGAACATACATTTTTGAGAAAATTAATCGAATATGAATTTGCTTTAGGAAATTAATCGAATATGAATTTGCTTTAGGAAATTAATCGAATACAAATTTTGTTCTAATTTTTTTTCTTTAGAAAATTAATCAAATATACATTTTATAGAAAATGAATCGAATCGAAAATGTTTATTAGCAAATT
>MINK01174801.1:0-18408 GCA_001735545.1 Phormia regina
ATTTGGAACGTGGGTACGTTTTCCTCCACATAGATCCACTATCGTTATTCATTTAAAAATAATTGGACAGGTGTCTGGTACTTTTTTGAAAATCAGCCGTTTTAGGGAGATAACGGGTAAAAATTGGTACTCTTTTGGCACCATATGTATCTTTGAAACCAATAAACATACAGATAAAATTTATGTCGTATTCATAACTTATCAAAAAATAAGAAATACAAATTCGGTACTTTTTAGAAATTCAAACGTTTAAGGGGTAAAAATCGTTTCTAACAAAGGGGTAACTCAAGTACATTAAAGATTAAGTAAATGTGGATAATAATTCACAAGAGTGGAATTCGTGGTACTTAAAGATATATGGTCCTATGGGTAAGAAATCAAGAGGAGGGACATTTTCGTAGTTTTTGTTCTTCTAATGGTATTTTTTGAACTTTCTGTAATATTTAACCTAGAAACATGAAATTGAATACGTATGATCCGATGTTGGAAAGAATTCACAAAGGGAGACTTTGGGGTACTTTTTCCTTCTTCTAATGGTACTTTTTGAATTTTCTATAATTATGAAACTAGAAACATGAAATTAGGAATATATGGTCTTTATTTAATAATAATCCATATGTAGGGACTTTGTGGTACTTTTTTGTTATTTCAGTGGTACTTTTTAAAATTTTTATAATTATGATCTTATAAACAAGGAATTTAGGATATGTGGTCCTTAGTTAATGAGAATTCATAAGAGGGGACTTTGTGGTACTTTTTGAATTTTTTTAAATTATGAACAAGAACGATCTTTATGGTACTTTTTTGTTTTTCTAATGGTACTTTTTGATTTTTTTATAATTATGACCATAAAATGATTAAATTAATGATATGTAGTCCAAAATGAATGTGAATCCATAAGAAGAGATTTTATGGTGCCTTTTTGTTAATGAAAATCCATTAGGTACTTTTCCGTCCATATGATGGTTTATTATATTTTTAAAGAATTTCGAAGTCAGTCAAAACGGATTCCATGTCATGTTGAAACATCCTTTACTGTAGAAGAATTTTTCATAAAAAAATTAAATTAATTTTAATTTATATTATTACTCAATAAAACCCGCGCAACGCCGGGTCAATCAGCTCGTTACATATATTTGAATGAAAAGTTTGGTATTTTTTTTTATTTTAATATAGTATTACTATATTTTAGCATCACTACACAAAACTTTTCACGATATAACTATGAACGAAAAGGTGGAAAATCATAAAATAATGTGTGCAAAACTGATGAGATTTCAGTTTAAAAGGTTTTAATAAAATAATAAACAATATAAAGCGAACGGAAAACATTGTCAAACTACATAACTTTCTGTATAAAATATAATAGGTCCTGTGAAATGTACACCAATTAATCCATATAACTGTCCTTGAGTTAGTTTTATCATTCTGTTATTTTTTTCACAGATCGTTAGGAAACAAAATTGTAGGAAGGTACATGGAATTTCAAGTCTCTGGCTTATACATTTAAATCTGCAATTCATCTGGCCAGTTTGTAAGATGAAGTGACCCCTTCGTCCGAAATAAAAACAAACATAAATCTATGATTTGAAGAACTATTGATAAAACCGTTCTCTTAAGCTTTTGTAGCACTAAAGTGTTCTGAATACGACAATTTCGTAAAAATCATTAATTAAAAAACAAAAACTATTTGTCTAACTAGTACTCATTACAGGTTATAATCATGTATTCTAGAAGTACTTGTAGAACCAATACATCTTTTCCTTAGCAGTTTTTCAACTTAATTTTAATTGCTTGACCAAAGTATCATTAATTTTTATTAATTTTATTAAATAAAAATTTAACCGCCTAAAGAGGGAATAGTATTAACGTATAAATAGCTAATGAACTTGATGTTTATTTAAGTTTTAATTAATATTAGAAAGTCAAAGCAACAGAAAACAACAAGACGGTATTCATTTGAAAAAAATTTTAATTGATCAATTTAATACGACAATAAGTAAGAAATATTAAGTGAGAAATAAAAAAATAATTTAAATAGAATTTTAGTAGATTATTAATATTTTTAAAGTGTCGATTTTTTATTATTTTTAAATATTGATTTGTAAAAAAATAAATTTGCCATAATATTTTACTTAATTTGCAAGTGGTTTACCACAAAAAATCACTTATCAAAAAAAAGTGAGATATCGATTTTCTTTATTAAGCCAACGGTATATTATTAGTGATGTGTTCACAAAGAATTTATGACGCTATAAAAGAAATGTATTATTAATGATATCATAATGGAAAGTATAATATTTAGAATTAAACTTTAGTTAAGGATCATTTAAACAGAAGAGAAAGTGTCAAATTTTGAATATTTGATCTGAAACTTAACACGAAATTATACCTGAAATGCTTCGCTACCCATATCATATTAAAAATAAAACTTTGATTAAAATAAATTTTATTTTGCTGGACAAAATTTTACAACAGAAAATTTAATAAAAAAAATGTTAAAAATAGTTAAATAACCAAGTTCTGCGTTAAGACGACTTCTCCCTTTTGGAGATTTTTTCAGTTACATCGATTTTTCCTTTTCGAAAAATTTTTTGTTATTGCTTTTTTTAGAATTTTGACGATTTCTGTTTTGTAATTATACCCACCATCAAAAAAATGGGCGGTATATTGATTTTGTCATTCCGTGTGTAACATGTCGAAATAGTCATTTAAGACCCCATAAAGTATATATATTCTGGGTCGTGGTTCGATTCTGAGACGACCTAGCCATGTCCGTCCGTTTGTTGCAAGCAGGATAGAGCTCGAACAGAAAATCGTAGGGAGACGAAATTTGACCAATTATTTGTCTTATATAAGGTTTGTTTGGGATTGAATTTGAGCAAAATCCGTAAGTAAACAACAAAGTTATGGGCAAAATATAAATATTAGAAGCACCCTGTGCTTTTAAATCAGTTTTTTGCTGATATCTCTAAAAAAAAAACATGTATAACAACGAAATTTTGAACGCAAAGTTTGAGGGTCAATATAAACTCGGAAACCGACTTTCCCGTTCACCTCCCATATAAAGAGAAACGTAAAAAAAAAATTAACAAATAGCTCAAAGGCAAATGTAACCTCAGAAACATGGTCGTGGTCCCCTACTTTACGTTCATCTCCCATAGAAGGTGAAATTTTAAGGAAATTTTACTCATTAGTTCAAAGACCATCATAATATCGACAACCAAAAATGGGCGGGTTCCGCCCACTTTACCGCCCGTCTCCCGTTTGTGCAAAATACTGGAAACAAAGGGTGTCCATAGTAGCTTCATTTCATAGTTTTCTGCTGATATCTCTTAAACAAAAGCATATACCATAATGATTAGTTCGAGTGCCAATAACAAACTGGGAAACAAAAAATGGGCATGGTCCACCCACTTTATCGCCCACCTCCGATATAAGTTGAAACGTTAGAAAAATGTTGTACAAATAGCTCAAGGAACAACATAAATTCGAAAACCTATAATTGGTGTGATCCGCCCACTTTACTGCTCGCTTCCCATATAGAAAAATTACTAGAATGACATGGTATCGTTGTAACTTCATTTCATAATTCGCTGCTGATATCTCTTAAACCAAAGCTTATACGATAACGAAATGTACGGATTCGCTGCTGATATCTCTTAAACCAAAGCTTATACGATAACGAAATGTACGGATAGTTCGAGTGGCGTTAAACCAAAAATAGACGTGTCAACTTTACCGCCACCTCCCATATAGGGAAGACACTAGAAACACAAGGTGTTGTTTAAATAGTTTTATGTTGATCTCTTAAACAAAAGCATTTACGATAACGAAATTTTATTTTACAGTTTTCTGTTGATATCTATTAAATAAAAGTATGTACGATAAAGAAATTTTGTACATATAGTTTGAAGGTCGATATAAACTTTGAAACCAAAAATATACTTGGTCCGCCCACTTTACGGCCCACCTTCTATATAATGTAAAATTTGAAAAACTTGATAGTGGGTATAATAGATTCGGCCGAGCCGAATATAACATTCGCAATTGTTTTTTAATATTTTTGGTTTTGGTGTCTTTTAATTTTGGCGATTTTTTCCGTTTAGACGATTTTTTCTATTTGGAAATTTTTAGTATTTTGCCTTTTTTCGTCGTATCTTTTTTATTTCAATGCTTTTTTCATTAAGGTTTTTTTGTTCTTTTATCATATAATTCCCTAAATTAAAAGCGAAAAAGTTTTAAAAACCTAAAAGAGCTTTAAGTTTGTTTTTTTATATTTTAACTGGAAAAGGGCAATAATAAAACCGATTTTCTTCTATTCGACATAATCCAAGATTACTAGCAAAACTTACCTCAATATATTTATTTATTTTATTAAAAAACTAAACTTACATATATGTTACATAAATACAACATTTATTTTTTCTTGTTTTGTTTTCCATTAAAAAAAGTTTGAAATAAAAATACAAATGCCCTGTTAAACATTATGTACAGATTTTATGTAACCAAAAATCTCAAAGAAATATAAAAATATTCAATAAAGAAAAGAAGTAGGATATCACGACTAAAAAGTAAATTATCTACTACTAAATGTATATAAATAAAATTTGGCTGAAGATGAAAAGTAAAATATTCTTCGATTTTTTTTTTTCAACAAAACGAAATAATCTTTTAAACTTAATTTACCTTTAGAGGTATGTATTAATAGGCTTAAATTTAAATGAAATGTATAAACATTAATAAAATAAATTTATGTAGTTTGCATAAAAAACTAAACAATTTGTTTCAACAAAAAAAGTAACCGGCCGTTTTTTTTAATATTTTTAAAAAATAAATAAAAAAAATTACGTGGTTTTGGTTAAATGTTTGCCAAAAAAAAACATTAACCCGCAAACATAAAAAGTCTTTTGTTATTTGTATATAAAGAAAATTAATAAAATAACTACATACTACAATTTTCTTTTTGCTTATTCATCTAAAAAGGTGAATTCATGCCCAATTTTGTACCAAAATCTAAGCGGGCACGTCGTTGATAGCGTGTATTGACCCTGTTAAGAGAAAATATAGATTTTGTTTCCATTCGTCTTAAAAAATTATTATGAGTATAACTTACTTTATTTCTTGCCATTTGCAAATTTCGGAAACTACCAAACTTATTAAACAGCCCAGAAATAGGAACACAATTGCTGGCCAGGCATCATCCAATTGATCATGAACATCATCATTAAGTAAAATTTCTGCAGTACATATGAGCGAATGAAAGAATAAAATGCAGAAACAGCTAAAAGCCCAAATGCGATTACGAAAGGGATTCTTTTGCCATAGAGAATGATCTCGATGGACAAAGGAAGCGGAAACGGTAACTGTGAAGAGGATTCAAATTATTTTTACCATAAAAATTTCTTAGCAAAACAACGATATTCAACATTATCAAGTTCTGCTTACCAAAATGCAATAAAATACCAAATGTAGAAAAAATGCGTGCTATCTGTAAATTGATATGTTTTTCATCATCTTCAACATCCATTATTTTTATAGGATGATCCATAAATGCACAATAAGATAAAATCTATAAATGATAAATAAAAAAAAGTAACTCACACTCTAAAACGCTTCCACCCACATTCAAGAAAAACTCACCATTACCAAAATGGGTGTTAGAAATTTGCAGCCATAACACCATAGTACAAAACCAAAAACTCTCGAATCATATTCCGTCTGTTTTTTGCCTGTAGCGCGATTCATTATCTTCGGATCTAAATCTATGTGAGCCAAAGCAAGTGATATCAAAGGCACTGGTATGCACATTATATAAATTACCATCAGGGGTGTTAGTAAAGGTTTCAATGATAAACAGGCACTCAAAATATTTATCAGAGATAAAGTTCCGCCACAGCAAGCCCAAAATTGTATACAATTCCAGAGACCCGAAGAAAAACGTCGTGATAATTCAATTATGGCCACTAGTGATAGAGGATCTTCACGTTTCACAGATATTGAACAGGGCAGAGAGTTTAGGATGCGACTTAAATAGATGGGAGATATTGTATTGCCGGGACATTGCATAGGTCTTGCATTGCCACTAGTGGCACCATATTGTCCAGTTTCTAGCAATTCCTCGGCTGCGAATTCTTCTTGCACTTCATTGTTGGAAGCAACACCTAATTTCCGTTTCATTCTTAATTTATTGTTAGCTATATTAGCCTCAGTGTAGGCCTCTATATCTTGACAAACTTGAGGATATAAAGGTTCTACAGCTATGCCACAATCGGCCTGTAAGAATATTTCTGCATTTGAATTACTGGCAGAGGAGCCCAAACATACTACAATTTCACCATAAGATTGCATGATTTCCAACATTTGCCGGGTAGCCTCAGCCGAGCAATCGGTAAACAAAGATACTTGTAATGGTACATTATCAACCTTTTCCAAATGGGGTCTTATATTCTCTATGCCGCGTGGTAGTTTAGCTCGATTTGACATATCGAAATGAACTGGTGCACTCTGTTCAGTACTTTCCGTTAAAATGCTAATCGAACGACAGTTTTCATCCAGGGCAGAATCTTGAGATTGACGTCTACGATTGGCTTTTAAGGATTCATGAAGCGATTCTCGGGAACCCGCTAAACTGGCATTAGAACAGGTTTCATTGTTGTCGGCCACTTGCATCAAATGATTAGAGATTGCACCGGGAGCGGAAGAACTCAATGTCTTGGAAGACTCTAGATTAGTAAGTGGTGGCAATAGATAATTCAAATCGGAGGAATCATCATCATTGGCTACATTACCTAAAATTTGGATTTCAAGGGAATTATCATTATCATGAGTGTCAGATGTAGCTGAAGTTGTTGTGGTGGTTATAATGGCAGTAGTGGCAGTGGTGGTGGTGGTGGAACACGTTGGTGGTTGTATGAATTCATTCACATCATGATTTATTACTGAAGATGAACGTTTGTTAATGGTAGTAGAAGTAGTAGTAGCAGTACTAGTTGTGGTAGTAGTAGTAGTAGTACAATTAATGGCGGTGATTATGGTTTTATTAGCATGAGAAGTCGAGGTTATGGTAGGGGGATTGGTGGAGGTAGTAGTAGTGGTAGTGGTGGTCGTGTTGATAGTGGTAGTAGTCATTTTATTTACGTTGTTAGAGTAATCAAGTTTACCAGTAGTTTTTGGCGATTGTACAACGCCCGCATTAGCGTTCTTTTCATCTGATTCACTTAATAGGGAAATGTGACAATTCCAACCGGATTCCAGACCCATTTTCTCAGAGAAAACACGGGACCGCAATTCGTTTTCTTTGCTGAAATGGACAAAACGTATACAGGCCCTTTCAAGACGTTCCACAAGTTGTACTATGTCTGTCTGAGCCTGATACTGCATTGTCACCATACCGATAAACACCTGATGACATTGCATCTCAAAACAGCCTTCTACATCGGTAATGTCATCCTCTTTGCTCTCGGAAAATAGCAAAGAGTCCGTACTAATACTATGACTCAATTTGCCATGGCCACACTCAAAGTCACAATGCATTTTATCAACATGCTGCATGCGCATTTTCGATTCGGGTGGCAATTCTAAGTAGGCTATATTACCGGCATTCTTAGTGGGTCCGCCACTTAAGGCACCATTTATGCCATGTCTAAGGGGTCGATAAGCAAAGGCGGTACAGTATGCAGTTAAAGCACTACGTTGATAGAAATCCAAAGCTCTTTTACGATCTTGTGGTGACAATGGCCTTAAATCCTCACCATCCCAGAAATCATCACAACAATCTAAAATAATGTCCGCGGTACCTTGAGTAAATAGCGACAGATAACCTCCTGGATTTTCGCGCATTACCACCGACAATGAGTGTGGAAAAGGAACTTTAACTTTAGATGACAATTGCAGCTGGCGAGCAAAACGTATATCTCTACGCACCACATCGGGTTGCTAAAAGGTTTCAACAAAAGTTAACATGAAATTTTAAACCTACTCAAACCTTAAAAGATTGATGATAAAGCAAATTGTTTTGTAGGCATTTTAAAATTGTCTTGTTTTTCTTTTAGAATTCTCTTACCAAATGTCTGTAAGTAGCCAATTGACCCTCCAGTGTAAAACGATCGGTAGCATGATCTGTAAAACCAATTTGTTTGGCCAACTCACATAGACAGCGTCTATTTAATATTTTTGTTTTATATTAAAAAATTCATTAATTTCATTCATTCACTTTTAGGTTTAAAAAAATATATATCAAGTCAAAATTCATCATCAAAGAAAAGCAAAATGCAATAGGGTTTTTTACAAAAATCATAAAGAAAACAGTCAGTATTACAGAAATTAGATTTGTATGAAAAACATAAGGAAATTAACTCAAAAAAAACTTACGAAACTAGTTTTAATTTAAAAAAAAGTTAATTTTAATAAAAGAACAAAACATTAATAAGGCTAAAGACTAAATTATATAATTATACACACACACAAAGAGTTTGTAACATAAAGTGAGAGATCATGTCAGACTTACATTAACGATATAAATGAAAATTTTCCACAACGAATGTATATTCAAAAAGTCATACTATAGATGTGAAATATATTCTTATTTAGAAAGTTAAATATCTATTACCGGAAAATATCCCATTTAAATCATTTGCTATAGGGAATGACATGTTTCAACTCTACACTTAATTAGCAACAAATAAAATATATTAACGTAAGAAATAAAATCAACACAAATTTTCAAATAGATTATACAAAATAAATTTAAGTTAAATACCAATTGAGCTGTGAGTTGTTATTTATGGATATTAAAAAGCTTTGGTGTTTCAAAAATTGAAATGCCAGTGCTTTAGTTGTTTATCTGTTGTATGGTGAAACTATTTAGTAAATTATATAAAAATGTTCTTACAAATGTATCTTTAAAGAGAATTCCAAATGAAATTTCTAAAAGAGAATAACGTAGTTTTAAATTAAATAATTAAAAGATTTTTAGTAAATATTTGTGACTAATTTGTTAATGCTTTTAAAATACTTCTAAATACAAAGATACAAAAAACTAATACAAAAAGAATGTATAAAATGTAAATTTCATTTTTTAAATTTTCGTTAAAAGAAATTTTGTAAAAAATTTCCTATAAGAAAATGTTAAGAAATAAAATGAACAAAAAAATTAAATTTTTCATAAAAAGAAAAATTTTAATTTCGAAAAATTTCAAGAAAAATTCGTTAAAAAAATGAAAACTGGAAAAATATTGTTGAACTTCATTAAAAAAAATAAATAAAATTTTGATTAAATTTCCTATAAAGAGTAAANTTCTTGANANGAAAAATNNAAAANTTTTGTAAANTTTNTTTTNAAAATAAAATTTTGAAAAAAAANTTGGAAAAGTTNAAATAGGAAAAATTCCCGGAATGTAAATCNTGNAAAAAATCCTGGAAAAGNAAATTTNNAAAAAAAAAAAAAAAAAAAATCATGGAAGTTTTGATAAATTTCGCATAAAAAGTAAATTTAGAGAAAATTTCCTATAAAAAATTGTAAAAAGTAAATGTTTAGAAAATTTTCTACAAAATCGAAAATTGTAAGAAAATTTCTTAAAAAAAAATATATATATCTAGAGAAAATTTCTTAAAAAAAAAAAAACATATTTAAAGAAATTTTCCTATAAAAAGTCAATTTTTGAGCATATTTCCTACAAGAAATAAATTTTGAAAAAATTCCATAAAAAATCAAATTTTGCAAATATTTCTTAGAAAAAAATAATTTTGAGAAATTTATTTCTAGAAAAAGAAAATTTTGAAAATTTGTATTTTAAATACAAAATTTAATTTAGAGAAGAGTAATATAATTAATTTATTGTGTTTTATTTTCGATGTTTAGCTGTAAAATAGTTTTAGGTTTTTAGTTTTAAAATTTTGAAATAATAATTAATAATTGGAAAATTACAGTCACTTGGAAACTATATTTTAGAAGATTAAAATGCAAGACTAGAATATTAAGAATAAATTTTAAGTTTAAAATTACTAAAAAGCAAAGGCTTTGATATAGTTAAATGCAAAAAAAGCCCAAAACCTATTAAAATAATATTTAATAAATACATTTTTTTTTTTCAAATAATTAGCAAAAGTTTATAAATCTCCAAAAATTAAATTTAAATTTCGCTAAAAAGTTTTCCTTTCGAAACTAAAAAATTAAATGTTCTCAACCAAGGACGACTGTAATTACCAACAAAAACCAATAAAAAAAATCGAAATTGAAAAAATTTCATTTAAGGATTGGTTGAAAAGTGAAAAATAAATGACAGAAAAAAAGAATTTGGAAAATAATGAACTCAAAAAGAAAATAAAACAACGTACCCATGCAAAAAGCTTTTCATACTGGACTCTACGATCGCATACCGATTTGTAACAGGTACCAAATCCTTATCCAGCATAGCAACAGCCGTAACATGCCCACAAAACTGAGAATAATGTTCATGTGTCAAAGGAGAGCAAGTGTTTAAAAGTATGGCTAGACCTGAAACCATCACAACCAAGAAAAAATATTAAATACCTAGTTTACTATTAGTTGCAAAAATAAAATTTACCTAAAGGCTTCAAAGATTTAATATGATTCTTCCATTCCTGATCGTCAAACTCCAAGCGAAAGGGACAATGTTGATCGTGTGTTAAATCTAAAACTTCTGCTACTATACCATTACCTTTTTGTACCGTATGATCGGGTATATCACTTTCCGAATTCATAGAAGTTTGACAACTTTTCTCCTCGAAGTTTTTGTCATCGGTATCGTGTAAAAAGAATACCTTTTCCGCGGTAGGATTTGGCCACGATAATATACCTTTTTTGTCTATACAACATAATGCAGTTATAGAACCCAAAACTTGCACTACATTTGCCGAGCGTGGCAATAATTCACTGTTACCCTGCCATAACTGTAGCCAATTACGAAACACCTTCGAACGATGTAAAGCTACATTTTCATAATCAAACGATGGTGTATCGAGATCCTCTTCAAATGATTTCTCTGAATCCTTGCCTAAGACAATTTGAGGCGTACGTAGGAAACATTGCAGACGAGAGATGCCCCAAAGATTCATGGAAATCCACATGAGGGGAAATACTAAGGGTAATAATGGAATTACGGCCGATGCAGGGGATTCTATAAGCATATCCATCCATTCGTAGTGACCATCCGATGAAGTGGATAAGCCGAAACCATGTAATCTCAAAATGCCAGCGAATAGTGTAATAACAAGAGCACAAATGAAACCCCATTGCTGAATGTATTTGGTGACCAACTAAAAAAAAAAAAACAATAATAAAAAAAAACTAATATTTAAAATTTAAAAAATTTTAAGGATTTTCTAGAATTTTAAAAAAAATTACTAACTTGTCTTAAAGTTTTTAAAAATTTTGAGAATATCATGTGCAACTTACTAAATATCTCTGTTGATTGTATATGGTTGGTGGTCGTTTTAATGAATTCTCCAATATTAATTTCAAATTTGTCAAATACGGTGTATTTTCCAAACAGCACACCAAATCCGGCAATGGGCTGCGTGCTACTGGTTTTACCGGCGGCTCTGTGACTTGTGCCACACCATAAATTTCATGCGCATTGAAGGTCTTTTTGCCATTTACCTCTGTACAAGGTCCCGGCGTTATATGACCCGGCCGCAAAACAATATAATCGCCCTTGACCAACAAAGCCCAAGGTAAATTAACAATAACACCATCACGATATGTCCATTGTAATGAAACGCATGGCGATAAGGGACAACAGATGTGGGGATAATTATTTGGTTGCCATTCAGAACACAGTTCTACTTCAGCTAAACGTATATCATTTAAAGCCGACCTGCATTTGCGATAGATTTCCGTGCGCCTTAAGTTATTTTCACGTATAACAATAAATAAATCCAACGATAAGATAGCTGCTAAACATAATGCGGCAAGATACGAACAAGAGATAAGTAAAGCTATTGTTGTCAGCAATGAGGTGGCAATCGATGACCAACCCAATGGACTGTCATAACGTTTAACAAAGGCTGAGCGAACCTGACGGTAGCAACTAAAAATAAAAAGATATTTTTTTAATGCTGTGGAAAAATCATTGTTTTAAAGAACAAACTACCTCTCTTCCTTCCATTTCTGTTCATAGCCCTTTAACATTTTTTCAATTTCATCATGAAGCCGCCCCAGCGCCACCTTTGTGGACAAACCATATTGTTTGCCTTTATCTTCTCTATATTGTGGTTCTGTTCTTGTGTTGTGTTTTTGTGTTCCCTCTTGCTTATTGCCACTAAAGCCACCACCATCATCTTCTTCAAATGATCCACCAGACGAAATTGTACGTCCAATGATTTTGCTACTATACATGGCGTTTTGGCAGTTAATTTCTACACTTTATTTTAACATTTGTTTTCTTTTTATATTTTTACTGATGTCTAAAACAACTTTTATTTGATTTTATTTTCATTTATTAGATTTTTTTCTCGATAAAATGTAATTATTTATACAAAATTAATCAAACACAACTTCTTTACACAATTTCTTTCTCTGAGAAGAACTGTCAAATGACAAACAGCTGTGAGTGCAAAAACAAAGTTGCCAGATTAATGAAAAAATTGACTGATAGCGTTTTTCTTTTATCAATTCTTTTGTAGTTTGTGATACGCTTTACGTACTGTCTATACTAGCGTTTTTCTTTTTCACAAATGAACAAAACGTCGGCAGAGAAATACACACAATTTTTTCCATTTTGTTTTGAGTGGGCAGAACATTTGTCAAACAAATCATAATTTTTTGTTTCATTCCGCTCGTAATATGTTGAAAAATATTTAAACCTCCATAAAGTATATATTTTCTGGGTCCTGTTTAGATTCTGAGACGATCTATATATGTCCGTCAGTCTGTTGAAATCAGGTTAGGGATTGAAAGGAATAACGTAAGGGCTAAATGACAGAAACACAGTGTCCGTTGTAGCATCATTTCTCTTGAACAAAAAAATGTATGAGAACAAAATTTTGTACAGATAGTAAGATGCGTAAGAGACGTGGACCACCCAAATAATATATATGTAAATACTTTTTGGTGTCCTTAAGTAAAATTGTACAAATTTCAAACTAATACATTTGTTTTTTTCTATTAAAAAGTAGAAAAAAAAAAAACAAATAACTTTTACTTGAATTTCGCAAAAAGTTATTAAATTACTTATTTGTATATTTTATTTAATAAATATGCGCTTAAAATGTTTAACCCGACTTTTTAAAGAAACTTTGTTTAAAAGTTTACACAAGTTTTATAATACAGATAAAAATCGTTCAATTAATGTTGCTACAACAAAAAAAGTACCAATTAGGTCTCTAACTCCCCTTTACCAAAGCGACGTCCCACAATAAACGACGGTTTAAATTATAATATGAGGTCGCACAGGAGAATATTTTCCAGACTTTTCGATTTTACCGTATAGCAGGAACAAATTTTCGACTTTTTAGATTGCCAGATTAAAATTTTAATTATCTCTAATATCATTCATCAGTTAAATAACTGAGAATCGAATAAGATATAAATCATTCCTTTAACAGATTTATATAGGATTGTTACTCTAGTGATTTTTCAGATCCAAAGAATTCTTTGTGAGCCGGCCAGTCCAACAAAGGAATGCCATGTTCTTTGAACCAAGATTTCGATTGCTTAGAAACATGGATTGCAGCATTATCTTGTTGGAAAATGCAATCTTCATCCATTTTTTCGTCCATAAAAGAGAGAAGAGCATCTTCCAACAGTTTGTTATAAATCGAACTATTCATTTTTGTCGGAACAAAACAAATTTTCGACTTGCCAACTGCAGAAAACGCTGCCCAAACCATAACACTGCCACCACCGAAATTACGTTTTGACATCTGAACATCTTTAGATCTCAAATCGTGCCAAAATTCATGCAGTTTTCTTTTCATTTTGCAGTTTTAAAAATTGTCGTGAAATAACAGACAAATTACCGAAAGCGGGAACATGAATAAATCTCAATTTCCCGGAAAATTACAAAATGTATTCTCCCAAAAGATCAGTCCATGCCAAAATTTCTGAGAAAAAATTGTTGTCTTTTGTGAACCAAAATACGGGAGAGTCTTAATTTTAATCAAAATAAAGTTCGCAATATGTTTAGACTTTCAACTCCTTTAAAATACAGTTATTGTAAAATTCATAATATTTCTTAAATATATGAAGCATTACTTCATAACAGTATTCATGTTTAAATACCGAAATTTTATACCGCGGTACAGAGGAATCGATATTTGAATTACCGGAATTANTCAAAATGATAATTTCGGTATCGGTATCAGTTACGGTAACCAACTTTAAACGGTATTTATTCGGTATCGGTATTAATAACGATATCGGTTTCCAACCTTGAATTAATTCCAAAAGATCTTATGAAAATACTAATTTTTTAACAATTTACAAAAATTTTCTGTATTATTATTATTATTATTTTTTTTTAAACGGAAATTTTTTCTAAGTAACAATTCAAAAAGTACTATTTTTAAAGGTACCAATATTAAATTAGCCGAAATTAACTCGGCACATTTGTATAGAAATGATTTGGGGGGAAAAAAATATATTTTCATATCGATTAAATATGTTTATAAGAGTAATTTAATTAATCTTTTTTATTACATATAACAGCCTTAATTGGAATATTATTTAAATTAAAATTCAATGCACGTTAAATTTAAAGAGTGAACTAAACGTAAACAAACTCTTCAATTTTGTTATATTTATTGTTCAGTTCATAATTTGTTATTTTAGAATTCATATCTAAATAAAAATATGTAAAAATTTGTAAAGTGTTTTTTAACAAAGTTTAATAATTTTATAATAATATATATATTTTTTGTTTTTTTTTTTTATTAAGATAACGATCAATCAACAGTCAATTAAATTAAAGATCAATGCAATTAAAGCCTTCGAGTTAAAAGCCCAAAAAACAAAGATTTAAAACAACTTAATAATGGCAGACTATCAAGAATATAGAGATACTTTTAAGGTTCCAGTTACAGCAAAATTATTTCATGATCTGCCACATTATAATTTAAGGTTCCATAAGATAAATAATAACTTTCGGCCCTATGATGAAAAATATTTGGAGGTAAATTTAATAATTAATTTGAAAGGAATTATAATTTATTCTTTTTTAATATAAACTTAACTAGAGTTTGGTTATATTGGGTATGATACCAGTTGTTTTGCTAATTATTTCACTGCTGGGACTGCTGATCTATTTAATACAACAATGCTGTAAACGAAAATCTCACACTGTATACTCTATTACAAGTTTAAAAGTGATCTTATCAGTAATAACGTTTATGTGTTGTTTATTCATTGGTTTAGGTCAGTAATTATAAATACTTTAAAATTGCATTAATTAAATATTTTCTTTATTCGACCGCCCCCCAGGTTTATATGGTAATGATATGTTACATCATGGCATTTTGGAGTCCTTTACAGTGGGTCACAAAGTTAATACTATGGTGGCAACAGTATACAATCAGACTCATATTTTACAGAAGACAATTAAGAATCGTATTAGACCAAATTTAATTGAATTGGCTGATATATTCGATCACCCAGTAACAAATTATTCGGCTCTTTCAATACTTTTTATATCGCTAAATATGGTTCAAGGTAATGCTACAATGGCTGTAAATGCCATTAATGATATACGTGTACCTTTAATTGGTGTTAATATGACAAAATTCTTAACGGTAAATACATTAAATAAAATATAATTAATTAAAATATTGTTCTAACATTAATAATAATTTGTTGTTTGTTTACATAGGATGGTGAAGAAGTGGAATTGATACGATGGCCTGTTACTGTGCTTGCATTGTCTCTCTTTTTATTGCTTTGTGCTGTTCTCTTAATAGGCGTGGCAAAGCATTATCGTTGTGCTTTAATATTTTTTAGTATTTATGGCCTTTTGGCTGTTATTGCTTTGTGGCTAATGTCAAGTCTTTATTTATCTTCATCTGTGGCTGTGAGTGACCTTTGCATTAATATCGAAGACTTTTTGATATCCGTGGCACCAAGAAAACTACCAACCAATATCATGTTAGAATATATCAAATGTGATCCAAGTCTAACTAATACCTTTAAACAACATTTAAGAGAAACTCAAAATTCTTTATATAATGCCCGTACAGCCATGAACTCAGTAGTACAAATTTCACAGAAGTTGTTTAAAACTTTCGGTTTACAACACAAACTGGGGGCCATTATTGAAGATTTTAATAGCTGTGAAAGTTTGTTAAATCAACTAACTGATTTACTAGATTGCAAGATGATATATAACGATTTTCTAGCGGCTCGTAGAGGCATTTGTAAAGAAAGTCTATTAGGTATGACTTTAATGTTTATGACTAACTTTATAGCTGCTATATTGTTTACCATAATGGTGTGGCTAGCATCTCACACCTGGATCTATATAAAAAAACGTAATGGATATGATGAAGTTGATGCTTTACAAACTCAACAACAAATATTAATTGCTTTAAAGGCTTTGCCAAGAGATAGTAATGGGTGAGAATTTTAAATGAAAAAGATTATATTTATTTTTGAAATATTTTTTTTTTCTCTCTCAGATACTTTAGACCTACGAAAAGTCATAAAGAGCTTGAAAAAGCATCAAACATAGATCAACAAAACATGGTCGACACTAAACTACTTTCTTGAAGAAAGTATAAAGGAGAAAAAAGTTTAAACGCCTAATGAATTGAAGAATTCAATTGGAATTTATTTCTTATAAATATTAAAATTATTTTTTAAAATTTATATTTTAAATAAAATAAAAAATCTAAATGTTAGTCAGTCAATTAAAAAAAAAAAAATTGGAAAAAATATTTGATGACAAAAATCATGCAATTTTTGGACAAAAATACTTTTTGTCAATGAAATATTAATATCTAAAATATCAATCATCTACAAATAATCAATTTGTGGGCACTGAGTACATAAAAATTAAAAGGTTATACTAATAGTATATTATTATTACTATTAGGCTGATTTCGGACAACAATATATTTTATGACGATAGCAAAAAATAAAAAATAAAAAATAAAAATACATTTGCAACATACGCAACTGCTTAACATATTGAAAAACAAATAACAAACACAAATAATTAAAAAATTACTACCATAACATATGCCGTTGTACACGACTTTAATTCGATTAATTCGTTACGGGTTAATTCCTGAATTTTTCGAAAATAAAATTCGTTCTAAAAATTAGGATTAAATTCAGTGAGCGTTCTTCCTACTCTGCAAAAAAGGACTTCTGCCAAAAACTCTGTTCAGTTTTTATTAAAAATAAAAAGGTAACACTATATAAAAATGGTTTTATCAACTTAGATAGACTAAATAGTCTCTAAAACTTAATATATACTCTTTTCAAAGTCCGTTGAAACTTTTTGAAGAAATTACAGGGTGAGGAAATATGCACTACCCATTGAAAAGCTTACTCAACAACTTAAATTTTTTTATTTTTGTTTTCATAAAAGAAACAATTTAAAATTTTATATAAATGTGTTGCCTTCCTTCTGTAATCAACAAAATTAATCATATTAAAAAAGAAATATATATATATTTTTTTTGATTTAAAACAATATTTATGTGTATCCACTATGACCGAATACGCAACGCCGCCCAACCCTTTATAATGTTAAGGTGTAAATTTTAGAGCTCATTGTACAAAAAAATGATGTTTGTCACAGAAAAGCTGTAATTATGTCTGCTCATGAAATCTAGTGAAAAATTATATCCCTTTCTTAGAAATCTAATCAAATTTTGATATTTTTGGGTTAATAGATAATTAAATGGCACAGAAATTTCGTCGTACATAGAGATTTTTTTAATTCTACGTTTTTGGGTGAGAAAAAATGTTAAATGTATTTTAAAACCTTTGAAGGATTGGATTAACCGTAATTACTTAAAAAGTTTGCTAGAACTGTTTAACCATATGGTCTTATTCCCAGGCTCAAAACTCAGTGGAAGATGTTTTTTGAGACTTCAATTTCAGTGCAGTCTAAGGTGTTATATAGTCAATAAATTCAACTAGAAACTGTACTAGGGAAATCAATTAAGGGATTAATCTTATAAAAACTGCAAAATTTTGAGAAAAAATATCAAAACTAGAACAAAAGAAAACAAAATATTAATATGTTGCTATTGTTGTGCACACACTTATTTGAAGATTATAGTGTTTTATTCCAGTTTTTGTAAATAGCCAAAGTAAAATTCTTTTAAAGCTTGTGCTTTTATTAATCGTTTAATAATACGTACAGTTAGGGACAAAACTATTTGTACACTCATATATTTCGTATACCTTCAATAGTTTATAAAGAATTTAAAATTGTCGTATGC
>MINK01174803.1:7079-25124 GCA_001735545.1 Phormia regina
GTTTGTTTTTTCTTGTTAATTATATTTTGTGTAAAAATACACAGTTTTATACTTTTTTTGTTTGACTTTCTCCTTAACTTTTGCTGACGACTTTAAGAGGATTTACATAAATTGTAAGAAAATTTTGTGTTAGAAATAAAATTAACAAATACCAGACATTAACAAGGTCAAGGTTGTTAAATATTAAAATGTCATTATGTAGTGCAGAAAAAAAATTTTAAATAAATAAAAACAAAATTGTGTTTTGTAAAAAAAAGAAAATTAGCAAAGCTAAATTAAATAAACATTTAATTCTCAAATATTGTTGGGAAAAGAAAATTAATAAAAAGTTTTTATTAAACAACATATATTACATGTGAGTAACTGCTCTGTAATGGCGTATATTTCTATATCCTTTTCAAATTATGACACATGTTCTCTAATAGTCCAAAAATTGCCAAAAGGAGAAGTAAAGGATTAAGTCTAGCCGTGCATAACACATTTAACGAGCTGATTGAGTCTGCGTTGCACGGGTTTTATTGTATAAAAATATATTATACAAATTAAAAAAATTACCACAAAGTCCTCTAAAGGATTTTCATTTCAAGAAGTTCAGAATAACAAAAAAAAAAGTGCCACATAATCCCCCGTCATGTATTCCCATTCATATCCTTTATTTTATGTTTCTAGGTTCATAATTATAAAAAATTCAAAAAGTACCATTAAAATAACAAAAAAAAAAAAAAAAAAAAAAAAAAACAAAGATGTACCACAAATTCCCCTCTTATGAATTCTCATTAACTGAGGACCACATATCACAAATTTCATATTTCTAGGTTCATAATTATAGAAAAATCAAAAAATACCATTAAAATAACAAAAAAGTACCATAAAATCCCTTCTTGTGGATTCTTGTTAACTAAAGACCTCATATTCCTAATTTTATGTTTCTAGGTTCATAACTATAAAAAATCGAAAAATACCATTAGAAGAATGAAGAAGTACCACAGAGTCCCTCTTTGTGAATACTTTTCAACATCGGACCAGGCCTATTTAATTTCATGTTTCTAGGTTAAATATTACAAAAAAATACCAATATAAGAAGAAAGTACCACAAAGTCCATCCTCTTGAATTCTTATATGCAGAACCATGTACTGTTTAAGTACATAGGGCTACATTTCCTTAATTTCATGTTTGTATGTTTAATGTAATTGAAAATTCATTATTTTTTGGTACTTTTTTTCGACCATCGATGTATTAAAAATTGTATTCCAATAAATTGTCCTATATTAAGCTCCTCATATGAATATTTCAATAAATATAAACAATTTTTTTTTTTTTTGAAAAAGGTACCAAAATATCGTACTTATTTTATTTTACCCCTTAAATGTCTGAATTTCTAAAAAGTACGGAATTTGTATTTCTCATTTTTTGAAGTTATGAATACGACATAAATATTATCTGTATGTTTATTAGTTTCAAAGATACATATGGTAACAAAAAAGTACCAAAATACACTTTTGTCCGTTTTCTCCCTAAAAGGCTGATTTTCAAAAAAGTACCAGACACCTGTCCAATTATTTTTTAAATAAATAACGATAACTATTCAACTTTGCATCATTATTAGTTTGCGAGTTATAAGGTTACCGATTTTTTCCGTTTTTACCCCGCAAAACATTCGAATTTCCAAAAATCACGTCTTAGTGGATCTTCTTCCTCTAGTTCAGTTCGAATTCATTTCTAGTTCAGTTCTAGTTCATTTCTCTTTCAGTTGTAATTCAGTTTTAGTTTAGTTCTTGTTCAGTTTTAGTTCAGTTCTTGTTCAGTTTTAGTTCAGTTCTTGTTCAGTTCTAATTCAGTTCTAATTCAGTTTTAATTCAGTTCTAGTTCAGTTCTAGTTCATTTCTCTTTCAGTTCTAATTCAGTTTTAGTTCAGTTCTAGTTCAGTTCTAATTCAGTTTCAGTTCAGTTCTAGTTCTAGTTCAGTTCTAGTTCAGTTCTAGTTCAGTTCTAGTTCAGTTCTAGTTCAGTTCTAATTCAGTTCTAGTTCAGTTTTATTTTAGTTCTAGTTCAACTTAAGATCACTTTTAATTCAGTTCTATTCCACTAGTTCTGTAAAATTTTTTCTTCCGCTTTAAAGATTTTTAAATCAAATATAAAACATTGCGTGTCTTTTGCAAATTTATGTTAAATTTCTTAAACAGTCAACATTTTTTTTATATTACATGTCACTTTATTAGCGAAAAAATAACGATTGGCAATTTTTAGGCAATATAATTATATTGCCTAGGTGGATGGCACCTATTTTGGTCAATAACTCAACCATATAAACATACAAACTTACACACACATATATGTATTAGCAAACTAAGGTAGATAAAGGTAAAGCTATTTGAGAAAAAATGGGCCTATATGCAAATAAAATAGCGATTAAATAATATGAGAGAAAAACTATATTAAACAAAAGTGCTGGTGTGTGAAAATGTTTAAAATTCACGCAAAAATAATTTTTGCTACTTTTTTGCTGGACAAGAGAAAAAAATGTTTGCATGTTTAAATTTCACAATGGAAATAAAGAAATTGAAAAGCTTGAAATGATATATTAAAGGAGTGTCAACTAGCCAACTAACAAAGCAATAACTAATGTATATTTTAGAGCCTACTTTAGGGGTCTTAGCCTACAAGGATTTTTTTCTTTTGCTGGAGGCAAAATAGGGGATTTACTAAACAATATTTAAATTTAGTGTTAACGTTCTATAACGTCGTTTTAACGTTGTTGTTTTTGGTTTTAGCCCAGTTTTAATATTTGTTTTTCCTGGCAAACGTATATGTCGTTGTTGTTAACTTTTAGATTTATGGTATTGTTGAGTTAAATATGTTAACGTGTTGGTTTTTGTTTTTCTTGTTGTTTTTGTCTAAGTGTATATTTGTTTTTAGCGTTTTTTTTTTCTCTGTATTGTTATAAGGCTTTTGTTTATTGTTATTATTTTTTTTTTTGTAAATTATTTGTTGCTGTTTTTTCACATGATTTTAAACCGATTTGCGTTTATTTATTATTTTCTTGTTTTACTTTTTCGTTTATGGCCTTTTCGAGCTTACACTTAAGGATTATCCTTAATTTTAGACTTGAGTGCTTTTCAAGTGATTTGCATGTTTACTTTGTTCTGTGAGATGGAAATTTCAAATCAGAAAAAATAAAAAGAAAATAGAAAAAAAGCACATGTTAGCTAACGAATGGCCAGTAAAGTGGTAATAACAATAAGGTTACAATTAATACTTATTGTAATAAAATCTAAAAGTTTAAGTGTGAAATGTAGAGAAAAGTTTTTTGTAAATATAAGATTTTTTTTTTTATTTTGTAAAGTTTGTAAATTCTAGTGACTAGACTATTCTATATTCCAGTGGCTAGACTATGTCAAAGTCTGGTTACTAGACTATTCTATAGTCTATTTATTAGACTATTTTATAGTCTACTTACTAGACTATTTTATAGTCTAGTTACTAGACTATTTTATAGTCTACTTACTAGACTATTTTATAATCTAGTTACTAGACTATTTTATAGTCTAGTTACTAGAATATTTTATAGTCTAGTTACTAGACTATTTTATAGTCTAGTTACTAGACTATTTTATAGTCTAGTTACTAGACTATTTTATAGTCTTACTGTTAGAGTATTTTAGTTAAGTTACTAGACTTTTACTAGTCTAGTTAATGAATTATTTTCTAGTCTAGTTAACGAAATATTTTCTAGTCCAGTTAATGGTTTAGTTTATAGTCTAGCCAATGGACTATTTGGTAGTTTGGTCTCCAGACTATTATATAGTCTAGTCACTAGACTAATTTATAGTCTGTTCAACAGATTAGTGTAAAGTCTAGTCACTGGACTATTATATGGTCTAGTCACTAGACTAGTATACAGTCTAGTCACTAGTCTATTTTATAGTGGACTATTATTTATTCTACTTAATGATCTATTTTGTAGTCAGTGGACTTTTTTATAGTCCAGTTAATAGACTTCTTTATAGTCTAGTCAATAGAATATTTTATAGTCTAGTATATAAACTATTTTATAGTCTAGTCAATAGACTTGGTTATAGTCTATTCATTCCACTATTTCGTAGTCAAGTCACTAGGCAATTTTCGAAATTTTTCTATAGTCTACTTGCTTAACTATTTCAGTAGTCTGTTTACTAAACTATATTGTAATATATTCACTAGTCTATTTTGTAATATTGTCACTAAACTATTATTAATCTTTTTTCTTGTACAGTTTGCTTCTATGCTTTTATTATTAGTGTATTTCTTATTTTGTGTTTTATATTATTTAATTGCTTTTATGTCCAATCATAATTAAATAATTTTAACTTATTTGTTTATATCATTTAATTAAAAATTACCTCAATCCACCATTCAACTACATGAAGTGCATCAAATTACATTTCGTGTCTATATTTAATTTATGTTTTTTAATTTAATAAAAAAATACATAATAAATTATTAATATGCTATTAATTTAAATTTAATTTCTTTTAATTTTATTAAGTTGGTATATTGGTTTGTTTATTTAATTATTAAATGAAATACAACGTGATTTTCGTTGTCATAATTGACCATGATAAATGTGTTTTAAATGACTTTATAGTTTTTTTTTTTTTTTTTCAATTTCCCCCCTAATGTTTAACATAGTCGGTGTTATTATCTACTGTCATTATATTTAATAAGTAATAGCACTTATTTGTAGTTATTGTCAAGTACTAGGTAGTGGAAAAAAATCATATATATGTATAAAATATTTTAATATTTAAGTAACTTATCTGCAAATATTTAATAAAAAATTAAAAGAATTGATATGAAAATGTCATCAAAATATGTTTGTTTGCGATGGTATTATATTACGTGATGACGACTTAAATAATGGTCAAATAGAAATGTGCTTTTTGTTTCACAGGTGTTTTATTTATTGTTGATAAAATGGATCCACAATTTAAAACTCAATTTTGAATTCTTAAAGCTAAACATTCTTTTATTTTAAAATGTAGCATTCAACTGGAATGATAACGTATATTTAATGGGATTTTTTTTTGTCTCAACACTTGTTGAATATTAACCAATTGTTAATATATAGTCATCATGTCTGCATTCTTTTGGGCTACCAAAATATTTAGAGCAATTTTTTTTAAATGTCTGAGGTGTCATTTTAATAAATAAATTATTAAGGGGATTTCTCTTAAGACGAGTGATTCATATTTCTTCTATTAGCTATTTATAGTTTATTTTCTTATCTTTTTTTAAACTTTACTACGCAATTTCTAAACTTACAATAAAACTAAAATATTTAACACTAAATGCAATTGTAAAATTTACTAATATCACATATTAGATAAGACTAGCCATCTATACTAATCTAATTGATTATACAACTAGATAGATAATAAAAATTTTTTATATTTATATTACTATAATAAATAGTTTGATAAACCTAGACAATAATAAATATGAATAGAAATTATTCAATTGTTAGACTGACTATAGCACAACATTTAGTTAAATTTTAGCTTTAACTTGGTTAACATCTAAAACACTTAATTTCTTTTTAAATATATAAAACTAAAACCAAAATGCCACCACCACCTCATGGAGGACATGGACATGGTCATGGGCCTCCGCCACATCATCATGGAGGACATCACCACCATCATGGAGGACCACCACCGCATCATCATCATCACCACCATGGACCACCACGTAGAGTTGTTTGTTGTTGCACAATTATGTGAAAGGATGTTTAATTTATTGGCGCACATTTATTTATATACTAAATAAATTTAAGGATTTTTTTTTGTCATCATCATCACTATCATTAATGAATCAAGAATATACATGAACGAACATTAATTGCTTATAATTGTAGCATATTATAATATTGGAATATTTTAAATGAGCAAGTACAAAATATCAATTTATTTAGAAGAAATAACAATATATAATAATAAAAAAACAACAAAAAAAATTGTTTTAATTAAATTATTATTAATTAATTAATAAAAATAAAGTGAAAATGGTTTGTAAAAATTAATTAATAAAAAATTTTACTCTTTTAAATAAAAAGTAAACTTTTAAGAAATTTGCTATAAAAGTTCATTTTTAAATAAACATTTCAATAAATTTCCAAATACAAAATTTTTAAAATTTATACCACTAAAAATTTTATACAAAAAATTTTGGACAAATTTCTTATAAACAAAAAATAAAATTCTTCAGCAACTCAAAATCAGGGTTAAAACCGATCTTGCTGAATTCCAATAACAAAATTCTCGAAAAGTATTCCGCTCGTTTGATCCATATATTAGATGTGTCAATTGTCGGTGGGCTTCATAAATTCCATTTCAACAGACACAAAGATAAACGGACGTTCCTATCGTCATCAAAATATATCAACTTTTTTACTCTTCGATGAAAATTGCGGAAATTACAAACAGAAAGTGACAAAATATATAACCTTTACATATGTGGTAAAGGGTATACAAAAAAAAAAAAAAAAAAAAAAAAAAAAAAAAAAAAAAAAAAAATTTAAAAAATTTTCTATATAAAAAAAAAATTAAATTTTCTATATAGTAGAAATGCATGTTTGAAAAAAAAAACTTTCCTCTAATTTTCTTATAAGAAAATGCTACATAGAGTTTCAATTTTTAAAAAAATTTAATAAAAAGAAATAAAAGTTTTGAAAAATAAGTAAATTTATAGTTCCTATAAGAGTAAGTGGCAGTAAAGTATATAATTTTAATAACATTGCCATTAAAAAATAAATTGTTTTAAAAAATTCAGTATTAAAAGTAATTTTTTTATTTGCTATACAAAAAGTTATTTAAAAAGTTCTTTTAAATTATTACCTTAAAAGAAGTAAATTTTCAAAATTCCTATAAAAATAAAATTTAAAAAAAAATTCTTAAAAAAAATAAATTAAAAAAATGTATTTTTTTTTTTTGTTTTTTTTTTTTTTTTTAAATTGTAAAAATTAAATATTAAACATAACTTTCTTGAATAGTCTTTCTATACAAAAAAAAAACTTAAAATGACATTTCCTATCAAAAAATTAAATTTTTTCCTATAATAAAAAAAAGTACACTTTTATAAAAAAATTCTCAAAAAAAGGAAATTTAAAAAAAAAAAAATATATCTATAAAACATAAAATTGTTTTATAATTTCTTAATAACAAGTATTTTTTTTTTTTTTTAATTTCCTACATAAACAGTATTTTTTTTTTTTTTTTTAAATTCCCCAAATTGTTATTTTTTAAATTTGCTAAAAAGTATTTTGTTTTAATGTCTCCTATGAAAAACATCATTTTTTAAATGTCCTATAAAAAGTAAATTTCTATAATATGGAAATTTTTTTAAACAAATCTCCAATAAAAACGTAAAATTTTGCTTTAAAAAAATCAATAATAAGTTTTAGTTTTATTGTAATTTCCTATAAAAATATTATTATTTTTTTTTATTTTCCTTATAAAAACTGTATTTTAGAAAAAATTATTTTTTTTTTTAGTCTCCTATTAAAAGTAAATTTGTGTTTAAATTTCCTATAATTTGTTTTTTATTTTCAAATTGCTATAAAAAGTTATTTTCTTAAATTTCCGTCATGAAAATTATTTTTATCCCTTAAAGTTCCCTTAAAAAGTAAATTTCTGTTTTTAAAAAGAAAATTCTTATAAAAAGTATCGTTTTTTTTTAAAAATTCCTGAAAAAAAAGATTTTTTTAAATTCCTATAGATCATTTCCATCGAAGCCGTGTAATTGTGTTCGGGCTTCTGCCTAAGTTAGTTGTCCTTGCAATGTGGGTTTGGGTGCTATAATAATTTTTTCCTTAAATTTGCTGAATCTCGTCCCTGACAAGGTGTTATACATCTAAATCTTTAATGGATGTTCTTCTCGTTTCTTATATAACCATGGTGCACCCGTTCAATCATTCCATAAAATTATTTGAGTTGGGCCCTCTGTATAAGATCAGATACTCGTATTGCCCGCCGTTCCCCACAAATTGGATGCCATAATGTCTCAAATTGTATTAAAACGGTTTTTAATATAAGGATGAACTTTATTGTCCAAGACTGAGTTTCGATTTGCCAAGATTTATTAGACCAGTGAAGGGTTGGAAGCTTTTAATGTCCATCACGAACTGGTTTCGAAAACAGACGGCGCCATGTAAGTCCGCTTATCCACCAATGAATGCCAAGGTATGTGACATAATCAGACTGGGGAATGACAATATTATTGAGTATTAACGGGTGGGGCAGTTTCTCTCTCCTCAACGATGAAAGTTAAGTAATGTTTGGCTTTTAAACTCGTTTACTCCTTATGCGCGTAGATTTCTTAAACCAAGTCTCACACATGTCGAAGATTAAGGCATCTAGTTGATATTAGAAGCTGTCATGTGAGGTTTTACAATGGTGAACTCAATATTGCTGTTGTCCATCAGCAATACGTAGAAATTTGGTTTTCAGTTCTATCGGCATGTTGGGGACACCTGCATTTACTCCAAATTTCCCCTGTCATATAAGTTAATTATTACTTCAACTCTAAATTGATCGGTCCACATAGCATATGACTCATAACAGTTTAATGGGTATAAGGTGGCAAAGAACATCTTATTTTATATATTAAACCTTGATGCCATACTTTGTCGAAAGCTTGTGCTACATCCAAGAAGATGGCAGAGCAATATTTCTTTGATTCAAAAGAACTTCTAATCTCTCCAGTAAGACGATTAACTTGTTCAATTGTTCCATGCATTTGACAGAAACCAAACTGATGAACTGGGATAATATTTTATTTTATAAAAAGTTCCCATAAGAAGTATTTTTTTTCAATTTCCTATAAAAATTAACTTTTTTGAAAAAAATCCTATAAAAAGTAAATTGTTTTATATTTCCTATAAAAAGTATTTTTTTTAATTTCATATAAAAATTAAATTTTTTAAAATTTTCTATAAAAAATAAATTTCTTCTTAAATTTCTTATAGTTTTTTTTTTTTAATTTACTATTAAAAATAAACTTCGTATTTAAAATTTTATTTTTATTTAAAATTCCTAAAAAAGCACCATTTTGGAAAAATTAAAAAAAAAAAAATTTAAAAAAATTCCCATAAAACGTAATTTTTTTAATTCCTATAAACAGTAAATTTTTTAAAAGGAGTAATTTTTAATTCAAATAAAAATTAAATTTCCTATAAAAAGTATTTCTTTTTAAATTTCCTATAAAAAGTAATTTTTTTAAATTTCCTATAAAAAGTGAATTTTTTGAAATTTTCTATAAAAAGTAATTTTTTTAAAATTTACTATAAAAAGTATTTTTTTAATTTCCTATAAAAAGTAAGTTTTTTAAAAATTATAAAATCTATAAATTCCTTTAAAAATTAAATTTAAAAAAATCCCTTAAAAAGTAATTTTTTTTGATCTGCTATAAAAAAGGTAAATTTTTTAAAAAGTTACTGTAGAAAGTTTTTCTTTGTAATTTCCTTTAAAAAGTATTTTTGTTAAACTTCCTATAAAAAGTAAATTTTGTTTCCTTTTTTAAAAAAGCTTCTATAAAAAATACATTTTTTAAAAATTCCTAAAAAAGGAAAATTTTTAAAAATTCCTGCAAAAGTATATTTTTTTTTTTTAATTTGCTATAAAAAGTATTTTTTTGAAAAATTTCCTATAAAAAGGAAATCTTTTTAAAATTTGCTATAAAAGTACTATTTTTTATGTATTTATTTATTTATTTATTTATTTATTTATTTATTTATTTATTTATTTATTTTTATTTGCATGAGATAATTTATTAAAGTCGTTCTATCTTTTGGTTTTTGGTCCTCCTTCAATTGCTTCCGTAATAATTTTTTCCTTAATTGAACTTTTCATATTTCTTATAAAAAATATTTATTTTTCTTTATTTACACAACATTTCTTAAGCTATAAATAACATTCCCATTCTGTTCCTCAGCAGTGGTGATGATGATGTGGTGGACCATGGTGATGGTCATGATGAGGGGGGCCATGATGATGTCCATGATGTGGAGGTTCATAATGATGTCCATGGTGTGGTGGCCCATGATGATGTGGCGGTGGGCCGTGATGATGCGGTGGAGGTCCGTGATGATGTGGTGGGCCAAAATGATGGCACGGCGGTCTCAAGTGTGGTGGCCCATGATAGGGAGGACACTGATGGCAAAATGAAGGCATTTTTTTTTTTTTTTTATTAATAAAATTGTTTAAGTGAGTACTATATAGCCCAATAGTTGAAGTTAATAATAATAACTAAATGCAAATGCCTGCAAAACTGCAATTTTATATGAAATAATAAAGAAAATACTTTCAAAGATAAGGATTTCGATGATTAAAATCAATATTAATATCTTATCAACAATACCCGTAGTCAAAGTGTTACAATCATTAAAACAATAATTTAAACAATTAACTATTATACTTTTTTTTAAATACTGTTTAGAAAATATAAAGCAAAATAAAATTGAAAAAGATAAAGATAATAAACAATTGATAAGTGAAATCGTAAAGATATAAAATAAAATAAACAAGACATGATATGAATCATATAGGAATATAGTATATTTAATACATAACTATAAAACTGCTAAAAATATGAGTAATTATTTTTAATAATAGTTAAGGGGATTTCCTAAAACTAATAAAAATATGTGCCAGCTATTTTTTTCAAAACTATTTTTACAAAAAAAAAAAAAAAAACAATAAAATTTTATGCAGCCTTAAATATATTTTCTAGAGAGCTTTTCATGTTACATATTATAGCTACTACTACAACATAATTTTAACTACTTGTATTGTAAAAAAAATGAACTCAAAGTCCTAGCTTTGTGTTAGCTTACTCTTCCAGTACTTTGAATGTTGGCATTTAAAAATAATATACATACATATGCATGTAGTGGTAACGCCAGCATCCTCCATAGCAATTGCAATTTCATTACAATACATATATTTACATGTCTTCTCAAGAAGCACATAACTGCTAGTATGCTTACATAAATGCAACACTTTGTCAAGTCAAACTAAGCGTATGTTGCACATACACCCCTTAGTTTTTTTTCCAGTTTTATTTTCTATATGCACTATAGTTATAAAAGTTTAAACTACTTACATGCTGTCATATATAACCCTATATTTTATACTTGTTTGCTTTTTATCCTACAATATTTTATGCAATTCTATTTAATGTCTGTATAGTGTTTGTATGTTTGTGTGCGCGTATTGCAACTTCCTAATTAAACTTTAATTATGCTAGTTTTTTACGCTTTTTACTTGTCTGTTAAGATGCCAAGGCAAAAATATCTAAATTTATTTGAAGTTTATAGTGACTATAGGTAGAGCTACGATTGTTGTTACGTTTATAGTATTTTTCACAAATATGACCAACTGAAATATATTTCTTTACCTTTGGGGTAACAGACCTAGAACTGAAGTAGAACTGAACTAGAACTAAACTAGAACTGAACCCGAACTGAATAAACTAGAACTAGAACTAAAACTGAACTAGAATTGAATTAGAACTGAATTAGAACTGCACTAGAACTGAACTAGAACAGAACTGGAACTAAACTACAACCGAACTAGAATTGAACTAGAACATAACATGAACTGACCTAGAATTGAACTAGAACTGAGCCAGAGCTGAACTGAACTAAGACGGAGCGGGATTAAGGTTATTTTGGATTGAAGGAGGTGGAGTATTCACGCCTCCATCCGTAATAGAAAAAGAAAGAAAAAAGAGAAGAGAATATTGGAACCAAAACCCTTGCAATCAGTTCTGATCACCCCTAAGCCATCCTTTTTCCATTACAAACCTTATGAGATTAATAAGCCTTTTGCCCGTAACCTCATCTAGTTCAAACTATGTTTGGCTTCTGAACCTCTTCAGCTTTCGCCGCTGAAGCCCTACACTATGACAGAAAATGTGCTCTACTGTTTCTAGCTCTTCTACATCATCGCACGACCGACAGAAATCTGTCGTGCCAGTGACCTATTTACTCATCATTTTCTCTAATGAGAAATATCCAGTAATCATTTCTACAATGATTCTTATACAAATAAGATTCATACCCAGAGGGTGTATCGAATCACACGGTTTAAGACTACGCCATAATGCTCTAGATATCCTGTAGTCGGTTCTGTTTAACCAGGCTGGATTCGTGTTGTCCAGAATCCACTTCCTTATGAGCATAAAATTGGACCCTATTGGAATTATAAAAGATGTCTCCACAAAAGACCTGTCCAGCTCCAAGCTAACGCTAGCCAGCTCATCAGCTATTTCATTGCAGTGTTCCGGGACCCATCAGAGTCTTATTTTAAAGACATTCATTAGTCTTCCTACTTTCAAATAACAATCTGAACCTAACAGGGCCAATAATGCTGACAGACTGTTAACGTATATAGTGATTTTAGAACTCCATTCAACATTTTCCTCCTGCATCGCCAGGTCCAGAATTTCTGCTTGGAAAACGTTACAACTATTAGACAATTTATATGATTGTCTGCTATTAGTTTCCAGAAAGTAGAGCCATGCTCCGGTGACGTCTGTAAAACGACACAACCTCCGTGGAACTTATCCTTTCCAACCCAAATGTCCCTGTCAGGTATTTTAATAGCGAGAGTAGCCCCGAAGATAATTATGCTTCCGACATAATTCGCAAGTGCAACCACGTTTAGTGTCTCACCATTAAATTGGACTATATCGAGTATGGTAGCATGATCCGCTCTCAAAGTAAATAGAAAGGTATGTCCAGTGCCGCCAGAGGTGTATTTCTAATGGCACAGGAGATGCATGGCTTCACTGATCGTTGGCAGAAATTTGTCCGAAACCATTATAACCACATCATCAGTGTAGGCTATGATTTTCCGCCCCTTGCATCGAACTGTCTCAAAATTGGGTTCATAACTAAGAGCCATAGTAATGGAGAGGGGAGCCCTACCACGCGTCTACCATGCTCGAGTTGATAATCCGACTGCTCAGCATTAGAGTTTCCCATTCGATAAGGAATTTACATGCATTGTCTGAAACCTGTACCTCCTTGATCATCTCAATGCTAATATTATTGAAGGCCACTTCGATGTAAACAAATGCTGCCACGGTATATTCCCTAAGTGGCAGACGCCGTCCTATATAACACACTACCACATGCGAAGCACTCTCCCCTGACCTACCCTTTAGGTAGGCGTACTGAGTGTCGCTGATTATATGAATCCCCAAACTATTCCTAAGTTAAAGATCAATTAGTCTCTGCATTGTCTTTAGCAGGAAAGAGGATAGGCTGAATAGGCCTGTAATTCTTGGGTTTCCAAAAATTACTCTCTCCACCCCCTGTAACATAACCTAAGACACTCCCCAAATATATCCACAAGTAATGAGATGGTCCTATCATTGACATTCTGCAACATGGACGGAAAGATTCTATCAGGCCCCGGTGATTTATATGGCTTAAATGTACTCAATGCCCTTGTTACCTGGATCTAGTTTAAATAGAATTTAACTAGAACTGAAATAAAATTAAAATGAAGCTGAAATTGAGCTGCAACAGTTTATGGTTTTTATTGCAATAACGAGACCATCAAATAGTCTTATAAAAAGGTTTACAATAGTAAATTGCCTTGTTGTCTCTGTTTGGCGGTACCAAAGAAAAATTTGTGGACTATAATTAGAAACTAGCAGAATGGAATTCGTATTTTCTGTGCCGCTACACACTTCATCAGCATTCGTGGTGTATTTTTTTACTTACTTAACCTGTCATGCATTCATGTCTATAATAAGAATATGTTTTTTATAGGTATTATATATTTTTCTACATTTTCCTCTATTTTATGATTTTCCTTCAAAAGATTTCATATCGAACATACATATATTGTTATTTTATCTATACAAGGAAGTTAAAAATATTTAAGACAATCATGATGTCGATAGTAATATAAAGGAAAATTATAAAGAATACTTGCAACATACATGTGTCATAATATAAAAAAAAGAAAAAAACTAAAAATAATACAGCCAAGTAGAAAAGAAAACAAGCAAACTAGGAAAAAAATAACCAACAACAACAACAACTTTTCTTAACTTACAGAAAATATAATTAAATATTGTAAAACTTTGTTACAAAACAAAATTATTGTTTATGCTTATATTGTCTTCTTGTATGAAAGTATTTTTAGAAAACAATAACAGCGTTTGTGCTACAATATATAATTACAAATTAAAGGCATTATTTAATAATAATAACAAAATAGTAAACAATATAAGAACATATAATTTTGATGCCTGAAAATATGCTGTATAATAATTATATAAAATTGAAAAGAAAATAATTTGTTAAGAACTTGTGGGTGGAAAATTGATTTAAAAAAAAGATTGTAAGGAAATTATAAAAAAAAACGAACTGATTGTATAAGAACGATATCGTTTGGTATTTATAAAATATAGAAGATAAAATTATTAATATATTCAGCTACATATATGTAATGTAATTTATATAGAAAATTAATTAAAGCTACATATATTTAATATTTCATTTTTTTCATCATTTTTAAATCAAACGTAATGTAACGTAAGATATTGTGATTTTTCTTTAGATTAATTATAAATTTGCAGAATTATTTGTAACATAAAACCTTTATGAACAATTTGTTTTTCATTAAAACAAATATGATTGATTTATATAATTAAAATGTGCAATTAATTAGTTTAGTGTAATTGAAGGGGTATGTAAAAATCTATGTTGTTTTTGTGTTTTTAAACACAGTTAAAGTCTTGAATCATTATTTGGTTACTTTAAAAAAATGTTATTAGTTTTATCTACAAAAAATCAAGTAACAAGATTATTTTTTAAAATAGTTAAATTTTATCTCTTAAAGCGTTTATAACAATTAGAAATTTAAATTCTTTAATTTTTTTAGCTAATTTATGAGAAGTGCATAGTAAGGATAAGTTAAAGGTAATCATAAGGTTGTATATTAGTGAGGGTCGGTCTCCAGACAAAAAAAAACTACTTGCGCCAGTCACCCCCCAGAATTAAAGAATAGTTAATGAGGTTTGCAAAAATACAAAAATTATTTTTTTGCCACGCCCCAAAATACCGCTCTTTTAGTTTTATGTGCATAGCGTCGCCATTTTAGGTTCGATTGCAGAATGTGACACATCATTGTTAATGGTTTAACAACTGCTTCAGATTTCTGTTTGATGTTATTTTATCTAACATCAAATTCAGAATTTGCTTCTGGTATATCGGATACATCCCTCCTACTTTTCAATTATTTTCATATATAATGAAAGCCCTTTATAGACCTACCATCTTTAGCTTTTAAAATTTACGAAGATTTGAAAAGTTACTTAATTTTAAACCAATTTTGTATTTTGGGGCGTGGCAAAAAAATAATTTTTGCATTTTTGGAAAACTCATTCATTTTAGGAGGTGACTGACACAACTTTTTTTCGACCCGCCCTATTTAATAAAATATTAAAAAATATAACTAAGAGTGCGTTCGAAAAAATCTTAAAACACGTTTTTCCTCATAACTTTTTTTGGAAACAATATTTTTTAATCTAGATATATTTGAAATATATTTTAAATTTATTTAAATTTACAAAAAAAAAAAAAAAAAAAAAAATCCAAGTTGGGGCTACAAAAAAAAAAAAAAAAAAAAAAAAAANNAAAAAAAAAAAAAAAAAAAAAAAAAAAATCCATTTCGAAAAGATCCACATGATATTGGCAAGGCCAAGAATGCTTAATGCATATCAAAGAGAGCTTCAAACATATCTAGTACGAAAGTAGCCGCTCAAAGCTCTAACTATTTGAAGCGGAAAGTTAAAGCCAATTCAGGCTTGACACTTTAAGGACGTGGGATTCAAAAAAACCTTTATCTACAAGACAGTAAACTTATATGAGAACAATATGCCAATTGAAGTTTACAAGACTTCAAACTACGCTCGAAATTAAAAAATGAAGTATTAGGTGCCGGTGCAAAATCGTATCGTCAATTGGGTAGGTAATATAATTGCGACAAAAACACCAGCACCATTTACCACCGAAACTCAACAAAATACTACGAGAGCTTTCCAGAAATTACTTTTCTTGCTCATCAGAGAACAAATGTGTGACGACAAGACATACTTTGCCGTAGAAGGAAATGTATGGCAACCGAAACATTATTTTAAGTCATCTAGTCACGCCGCCACTGGAGAAGTTAAATTTATTCGTAAGACAAAGAGTTCCCAGCAAAAGTTTTGTTATAATTAGTCATAAGTGTAAGTGGTATCAGTGAACCAGTTTTTTTAAAGGTGGATTAGCTGTGAATATGAGTAATCTTCCCAAAAAATAAGAAAAGCAATTTTTTTTTTTTTTTTTGTAACTTTTTTTTTTTGTTTTTTCAACTCTTTTTGTTAATTTTATACTTGTTCGTATTTCGTTCACCATACGTTAAAAACGGAAAGCAAGACACTGTTTCAATTAAACTTTTTTTTAAGTTTTGGCAAAAAATTCTATTAAAAGAAAAATTTGTAAATAATTTTTTTTTTAAAAAAGATTTTTTAAATTATATGATAATAATATATTAATTATTTAAAAAAATATTTTTTCCTTGACCTTAATTCTCTAAAGAATCATTACTTTTTCTAAAAAATTTAAATTTATTAAAAAATAATAAAATAAAATTTAATTTAAATAAAATGCCATGTAAAAAGCAATAAATATAAAAAATTAATCTATTATTTCTCAAATTTGTAAATTTTAAATTCAACCATTATAAGTGTTTATTTTTATTTTTTGTTTTTGGAAAAAGTTATTACTTAAAACCTACATATTTTTAAAATTTGATGAATGATATTAAATATTATAAATTTTGTTTACATATAGACTGTAAGTTTTTACTGTAATTAAAAATAAATGTTGCCATTTTGTTGCCACATATTTAAATAAATTTAGGCCACAAAAAAAAAAAAAAACAAAAAAAAAAAAAAACAAAAAAACAAAAACAGTTTAAATTTTTAAAATTTTATGGGATTTATGAACGTTTAAATTATTTTCGAAAGGGGGTTTATATGGGAGCTATGGCCATTATGGACCCATCTTCATGAAATTTGGCACATGGATTTAGGTGAAATAATGGGCCGATCATAACCAAAATCAATAGTCTCTGAGTCGAACGGTATACTTTAAGGTGGGTGTAGGAAAATTTTTTCTCTGCGTTACATTATTTGCACAAAAATATATTTTTCTAATAAATTAAAACAATTTTAAACTAAATAATTTTTAAGGAAGTTCATAAATATAGGTTTCACGATGTGTTAAGCATCCCATAGGCACATACTGCATAAGATCCTGCAATAAGTATCTTTTAACAAATAATACATTTTATTGAATTAATAGTGAAACAATATTTTTTATATTTGAAAAGTAGTTATAAAACAATGTTTGCAAAAAAAAAAAAACTGCAAAGTGTTTTAACAATGAAAATAAATTACTGCAAAAAAAAAAAATATATTTTTTATTTTTTGCAGTAATAAAAACTATTGTCAAGCAATTGTAAAATATTGTTATTAATACAAAAATCAAAAAGCGATTGAAATTTTTTTCCAAAAATAATCACACTTTATTGCTCATAGCTTCTTAAATATTCATTGTAAAATTCTTTTTTTAATTTCATTTAATAGAAAAACACATAGACTTCAAAAGGAGAAGTAAAGCATTTATATACTTTGAAAGTTCAAAGGTTAAAATTAATAATATACAGTTTAATTATTTAGGGGTTATTAAACAAAACACAAAAAAAAAAAAAAAAAAACTTTTTTTTTTTTTTTTTGTTATTTATTTACAAAAAATTTTTTTGAAATAACTTTTTTTATGAGTGAGATTATCAGGCCTGTCACAGAATACCATTCCGCTCGAAAGTGGAATTAGTACGTATTTATTTATTTATTTTTTTTTTTTTTTTTTTTCAAAAACCTGAAATCATTTGTGGTGGAAACATGAAGTCAATTCCCCTTTAATAACTTAAAGTGGGTTTATT
>MINK01174805.1:7823-17969 GCA_001735545.1 Phormia regina
TTTTTACGCATTTAAAAAAACTAACTAATAGATCATTCACTTCGTCAAACATCCAACATGTTTAAAATAAATAATTTTCATTTCCAACTAAATAAATTTTAAACCAAATAAATTCATATAATTTTGATTTTCATCTCTTTTTTGTGGCGCACAATTGCATGCATTTCAAATTAAATGAATTAGAAAAAAAAATGTAATTTAAACACATACTAGATGTTTAAACCTCTATATAATTTTTCTGCTTTGATTGCGGCAAAAAATAAAATAAACCAATGTTTTAAACTGATGAGAAAAACAAACTAATTTGAAAATTTAATTTATTAAACAAATAATATAAAAAAGTGAAAATTTTGATTATTAATTGCAGGAGAATGAAGCGAAATAAATAAACATTAGGATGATACCAAAACTAAAAATATTGAAATTTTCACTTCGAATGAACATTTGTTCCAATATACATTTATACCTGATAATTGCTTTTAACTTTTTGCAAACTGGATTGAATAATAAAAATATACACTCCCTGAAATATTTATAAGAATGTTAATAAAATGTCATGTATATTTTTTATACAAAATTGCTACAATTTAGAGATTTAAGACTGTGGAAAAGAAAACCTCAATTTCCAAAAATGTAAAGCTAAAAAACGCTGTACTTTTCTACTGAAAGATTGCAATAGGATGAGATTAAAATGTGTGAATTGCGATTTCCATGATTTATAGCAAATGCTTCCAAAAAAGAACTTTAACCACTCCTATGAATGTATGTATTTTTTAAGCAGAAAAAAAGTTAATTTCTAAAAAGATTTTTAAGTATTTTTATCTTTGAAACCATTTCCGATCGCTTTTGCCTTTTCGCATCAGTAACTTTAACATCTCCCACTTAACGAACTATGAGGTTAATGCTAATTTTTTACAGTTATTATTAGATTAATATGTTATTTGAAACATAATGAAAATAATCGAATTTGTGTATACATAGGCTGTCTAAAATCTGGTGTTAAAGACACTGGATCGCTTAAAACGTTAGTCTTGCAACGTTGGTCATTTCGGCAATATCTTTAAATGTGCTTTCCGAAAAGCTACTGGATTAACAAACCTAAAATAAAATTTTTATTCAAATTTTTTTTTTATCAATTTATGAGAAACAATTATCAGAATTCTTAAAAAAAGACCACAAAAAGGAGTTGTCATTAATAGAAAAATCAGGGGTTAAAAACTGTAGTGACAACACATTGGTAAAATCAATTACTGGAATATTTATATTTTAAAGATCACAGAGCTTAATTAAAATTAATTAACATTTAAAAAGTTTAAATTTTCTTATAATTTTTTTTTTAATTTTGGATAATTTAAAGGCTTTGAATGTGTAATATGAGCTATCGACTCCGGCAACACTGTCTTATACATATTTCTGGGAGTATATTGTTTTACATTTTTTTTATATATTTCTTGCAACATAAGAAATTTTGATACCATAAGAAATATTTTCAATGGGCGAAATTCATGGCGTAATACAAATTTTGAACTAATTCCAAATTTTAATATCTCTATTATTTACCCCTAAAGTGAATGTAAAGCTATTTATGTCAAAATATGAGCCTAATTTTAACCCCAGCATAAAAACAAAAAGTCATAGTAAAGTTTCTCAAAAATCTGTTACTTTTCCAAAATTTGTATAAAAAAGCTCTAGTGGGGTCAAATGCAAATTTTTTCGTAATAAATCAATATCTCCTAAACTAATAAGCCTTAAAAAATTCATCTCGTAGTCACACAGTAATAACACAAGATAATCTTCAGGTTGTTTAAAGTTGATTACCTCGTGTAAATAGTGCGATCGAAAAATTCTTAACACACGTTTTGCCTCATAATTTTTTTTACGAAGCAATATTTTAGTTATGATATGTCAGTTATTATTTTCAACACGGATGTGATTTATTGTATTTGATCAAAATGATCAAACAATTCAACTAAACAGTTTCAAAAAAAATCTAAATTGGCCAAAGAATTAAATATCTGCTATCAAACTGTTTCCAATGTTATTAATTAGTATCATGAGAATTCGACCATTGGTAGGAAACAGGGTTCGGGGAGGAAAAAGGTCCTCATGATATTTTGAAGGCCATGAAAATTAAAAGCATATTGAAAAGAATTTCAAACTCATCTAATAGAAAATCACCCCTTTTAGCTCAGTGCTAAGACTATTGTAGAGTTAGTAACATATAAAGCCCAAAATGTTGAATTCTTGAAGGCTGGCGAAAAAATTGAGAAGCCAATAATAGGGCACAAAAATGTAAATCAAATTTCATACAAAAATGTGCAGGCTGTGAAATGCACGTATGTGCAGCTTCCTGGTCTAAATTTGTATGTTGATGATGCTTATGGATATGTTAAGATAAGTTTATAACCGAAAAGCTGTTGAATTTTTCTAAAGAATTCCTGCTTTGGCCATATTTATACAGTTGCGGCAAAAGAAACAAGTTATTTGTTACAGTGGGCTCTATAAATACCGAAAACTTCAACTAAGATTGTTTGCGAAAAAAAAACGTTTTGCTTTCATAAGAGAGCATAATTTTTGGTCCATCGTTAAACTACCTAAAAATGCCCTGGAGTAGTACCAAAACAATTTCATAGTATTTGTATCAAGGAAGGCCAATTCTCTAAATTAAATAGATTTTAAACCAGGGGTTCTCACAAGATCTTGCTACAAGACACCTTTTTGATATTGCTATGGAATCGCACATTACAACTTTAAAAATTAGTTAAAATACTATGTTTATGATAAAATAGTTAAAAAATAAAATAAAACATTATTTTCGCTCGATGTGATATTTAGTTTAAGATCTCTTTTCGTATAAAGCATATCAAATATCATTATCTGTATCCACAAAAAATGGAAAGGAACAAAAATATTTCCACCTAAATATCTATGATAATAAAAATATTTTACGAAGCCAATAAGCAGATAAATTTCTATTTGTTAAAAATTAAATTGAACATATGAGTTATAATAATCCACAGTATATTATTCTATGAATAAAATTCTTAAAGGGCATTGAAGCGACTATATACAAGCGTTTTTGACGACATTTTGCAGTGGGTCAAAATAAAAACAGATTTAGAAATGTCTGTAACTTCTAATCGGTTATTTGGATTTGCGTGAAGTTTGGTATAAAGATTCTTGATCCAGATATTTCCCAGAATTTCTGACCGTTCGTATTATTCTTTATTTTACATACACACATGGACAAAAGTCACCGTCATCTATCATGTACCAATTTTAAAGGTTCCAGATGCTCAGAAAACAATAAAATAAAAAAATGTTAAACAAAAAGTGTATTTTATTAAAATATTATTTCAGTTAAAATAACTGTTTTTATACTTATTAAAAAACAAATTCAAAAAATATACAAAATAGTTCAAATAAGTACTGGACAAAATTCACCGTCATCATTAAATACTTTTATTATTTTAATATGAAGTATTTTTGCCATTATTCTTAATAATTTCTTGGAAAAATTTCTGCATAGAATGTACTAACTTTTTTGTCAATTCCGAATCAATTTTCTCCCATTCCTCCAATAACTTCTCTTCATTTTTGAAAGTAGTGTGGTGTTCTTGATTCCGTCTATCCAAGTGGTCCCATAAATGCACTATTGGATTGATGTCGAGTGACTGAGGAGGAGTTTTATGAGTGTGAGGGTTGTTATATAAGATCCATAGTCCTGCTGGAAGAAATAGTCGGATTCAATTCTAAGTTTTTGAGCACTTTTATGCAAGTTACCCTTAAGGATATTCAAATAAATATTTCTGTCCATTACTTCATCAATAAGTACTTGTTCCCTAATCCCAGCCGCCGATATACAATCCCATACCATGACACCAGCACCACCACGTTTAAGAGTCGACTGAATGTGTTTTTCCTGCAAAGCCTCCCCCTTCTTTCACCATGTCAAAACACGTCCGTCTGATTTATATATGGAAAATTTGCTTTCATCAGAGAATATTACCTTATCCCAAAAGTTTATGTGCTCTTTTGCGAAAGAAAGGCGTTTCATTTGATTCACCCTGCTAATCTGCGATTTTTTCCTGCAAACTGCGGCATTTTACCCAGCACAGTACGGTCAATTTCTTTTTCCACTGTAAATTGTATTTGCCTGTTAAATGTGTTGAGGGTTTTCAATGTCTCTTCTATTCGATCGTTCTTTAAAATCTCAAAAAGGTCGTCTATATACTTTGTTATCATCCTTGGTATTTGCTGCAGTTGTTCTAATGTACTATCAAGTAATTCCTCAGCTATCACGGGAGATGCGGGGGAACCCATTGGCATACCCTTATTTTGTTCGTAAAAAATGTCATTAAATTTGAAATACCTACAATCTTTTATACAAAAAGTCAATATTTCTATAAATAGTTCTTCTTCGTATGCTCTTCCAACAAACTCCATTTCTTCTCAATTTACCGGAATACTAGGAAATAGTAAGATAACATCGAATGATACCAAGCTTTCATCCTTCTCAATTCTCGTACAATCTATTTTATTCTTGAATTCTTTCGCGTCTCTTACATTGTATATAGAGTTCTTGGTCAGATTTTTCAAAATGTCTATTATATATTTGCTTAGCGCATATGATGGTGAGTTTATCGAAGAGCAGATGGGTCTTAATGGATCTTTGGAAGGCCATAGATTCGTGGAGCTGTAGCGATTTTCTCACGTAAATTTATTAGATTGAGCCTAAAAAGTTTCTCAACTAGAACATTGTATCATTGTATCTGAATTAAAAATATAAATCAGCTGTTCTCTCGCTAGCACTTGGTACACGACCCAAGTGACAATTTACAAGCTGAGAACTGCCCATTAAAACTTCGGAATATCGAATTAAGTAAATACAAACTGAAAGATTAAAATTTATAATTTTAATATGTTTCTCAAAATGTTTTCAAAATATTCCTAGATTCAAGATTGAACTCAAATAAGAATTAAAAAAAAAGACTTGATCCTTTTCGAATTTTATAGCAATAATTTTTCTTAAATGGTTCCTAGACCCGTTTAATAACAAAACCAAGGTTGGTTGTCAATTCAGCTAAAACTTGAGTGTTATGCCTACAAAACAGTTACCGAAATATTACAGTTACCGAAATAATGGAAAATATGGAACCCCTAAAATATATTAAAAAACTTTATCGAAATAACGATAACGTTATAATAACGTTAGTGTTAATTATGGGCTTAAGAAATAGTATTATTTTTAATAAAGTTCAAATAAAACTTTTAATAAAGTTATGTCTACTGAAGCTCGTAATTATAATACTTAACTACATATCATATTTTATGATTCTGAATCAATACTACGAAATTTCTGAAACAACATTTGCCCAATACCTTTACCGAAATATCTCGAAATATTTATATTTCTAAAATAGATTACCATATCAATTCGGTTAATCGAATAATTTGCCATTATTATTAATCGATCAACTTATAACCCCGATTAATTGTTTGTCAAATAAACTGATTAATATGAAACCCCGATTAATTGGAAACCCTATTATTTAACTCCAAAAATCTTCCTTCAACTCATACACATTTTTCTTATTTTACCTTCTTCTTTCTAAAATAAAAACAAAGTCCATCTTATTAAGCCAATAATAGCAAACATATTGAAAATCTCTTTTCCAAAAACTGCTTAGAACCTAAACATATCATATTCCAACAAAATTTTTCATTTCATTTAATATCTTTTAAAATATTTTCACTTTTCTCCAAAAATTAAAATTTCTTAATTATTCTTAGAAATTTCTAAATCTCCTGATAATAATATTTCAACTACTGGTCTATCCTACAAGTGTATTTTCTTTGTAAAGCAACACAAAAGATTTGCAATAAAAATTTGACCTTTCAACCTCCTGCCATTTTGTTATCTAATGACACTTGTTACAACAAAAGGCTAGCGCCAGTTTATTCCACCCATAATTTTTTGCAAAAAACTCAACATGTTGTCTATACATATATACATACATTGAAGCACGTGTTAGGTGCAAGAAAATGCACTTGTTGCAACTGCAACAAAGTACGAAAAACATAATAATAAATATGTAATGAATATTGTTAAGGAATAAAAAACTCATTATATATCTAAAGTATTTGAGTGTAAATAAAAATTTATAATTTATGATTCATAATTTATAATTTAAAGTCGGTAATACATGAAAATATTTTAATTACTTGTTTTAAATTTCGACAATTCAGTTTTAAATTATAGTCTTCAATTTTAATATATGTTCTTAATAAATTAAAAAATATCATATGTCTATTTTTTTATATTTCAGTAATTATTTATAACCGATGATATAACTAGTTACTATTCATTTGGCTAATATGAACTTCGGCAATACTTTCAAATTAATCAGTTATTGAATAGCTTCTAAGTAATTAGTTCTTATAAAGACATCTAAGTAATGACTTTCTGAAATGCCCACCAGTAATAATATATTGTAAGTAGTTGCCTCTAATGACATGTCCGTGTTAATATAATGAGTTATTCATCTAATGTGTATGTAGTGAAGAGCCATTATATTAGCTTCTTAACTCATTACATGGCAAGCAAAGTTTTTGCTGGGCTAAGAAAGTAAACATTTTATTTTTAAAATTACAAACATCTTTCTTAATTTTTTTAAATTTATTTAAAATGTAATAAAATATGATCTTCACAATCATATTTACCTGTATTAATTTAATTTTTCAAGGATTACTTGCAACCACAGTTCGTTCTTTATGTTCTGGCTATAGTCCTTTTTATTCTCTTTTGTTTAAACTCTGTTTGAATTCACAGTTTTTGACTAAAATTACACTTGTTGTCTTGTCTCTCTGTTTTGTTGGGAAAAAAATAAAAGAAAGTTTATTTAACCATTGGTTGTCTGTCCTTTCGTCTGTCCACTTTTTGCCCTTTATGTGGGTTAGGTTTTTGCTGTGATAGTTTTTGTAATATGTTTGCTAAATGACTGCCATAAAAATGTTGGTCTTCTTCCTTGAGAACAACTTGCAAACCAAAATACACTTGTTCAAAAGACATTTTAAAATTTTTTATTGTTTTTGCCAAATAAAGATTGTTTTTTTGTAAAATTATTATTTGTATTTTCTTTGCCATTTGTATGGCCAGACAGTTTTGTTAATTTTTCTGGCGCCAGTTAAACAGTTGGTGTTCCATCTTCATAAATGTTATGGTTTTTGTTGTTATTGCAAAAAGGAGAATATGAAATTATATTTTATTATTTTGTAACATGATTTGTTAAAATTTATTACAAATAATTTTTATTATTTTCTCTAGAGTTGAAATTTATTACAATTCGGTTATATCTGCTGGTTATTACTGGTAAACTAAAAATATTTAACTTTATTGCCTTTAAAACATAATTTCATTTAAAAGGCAAATCCTTTAAGATTTTAAAATCTTCTTTAAGAAGAGTATTAAAAGGAAGAAATAATATTTTTTTCACTCGCAAATTAACACATTTTATAGATAGTAAGCCCCTCCAATTATAACCCATTTAGAAACAGCCAATGAATTTTTAATGCATAAAGCAAAATCAAAACTTTTCATTAACAATAACCTATAGAACCCCAAAAATTCTCCAAACTTTAAAAAAAAAAAAAAAATTAAAATAATAATAAATTAACGATATATTTTTTTGCACTTTACCGCAAAAATTAAAAAGAAATTTAAAGAGAACAACCAACCAGCTCAAAAATTTAAAAGCCACATAATCTTTAGTAAAATATATTGCCAGAAATTGTGATAATGTCAGTTAGTAATGTGCCAAGGATCCTTTTAGTAAATTACGACTTTAACAATCAAATAAATAACACAATTTTTTTATAACAAATTACCTCGAAGACTAAAACAAAAACAAGGAACTGATGATTTTATGCAACATTTTTCGTGCATTAAAATGCAACTTAATACCAATTATGAAGAAAAAGCCACAACGAAAATAGTAAATTATCAAGATGTAACTACAATTATGTCATTGTCCAATATACAACTGGGTAAATGTAAGTTATATGTATAAATTAATAATTTATATAGGAGGGTGGTATGAAAAGGTGTCTCCTCTATTCTAAAGATAAATAAAAAAACATGCAAAATTGAAATATATTTCTTATGCTACATATTCGAATTTTATATGTCTTAGATGTTAATAAGCTGCCTAAATTAAATCCAATCCAACCATATACTAGTAAAAAATCAATTTTTCATTTTCAAACGCTTTTTCCTATAACACAAGGAAATTAAGTTTTAATGGAAAGCCTACCTCTATTAAATAAAACAAAATCAATGTAAATCAAATGTAAATTATAAATTTTAAATTATAAACTATATTAAAGCATAAATATTGTGAATGAAATAAACAAACTATTGTGAATAAAAAACAAAGTTTTTTTTTCTAAATGGAGTCACCTTCAGGACATATCTCAAAAAAGTGGGAAGACATTCTGTACATAAAAACTACTGACCATAAAGTGTAAATTGTTTAAGAACTTCCCGTAATTATTGGAGAAAAAAAAGAAATTTAAAATTTTAAATTAATGCTCCACTGTGAGTAAATTTCCTGTTTGGCTTTATCAAAATCAAAAGAACGCTATTTTATAGAACCTGTTAAGTATTATTAGCACATATCAAAATTATTTCAGAATCTTCAGTATTTATCGAAATACACTGAAAAGTGAAATTTCCTCAAAAAGAAATCGTTTTTGGAACTACTTATAAATATTTTATCCATAACGAGCTAATTGGCCCGGCATTACGCCGGTTTTATTGAATAATAATATAAATTAAAATTAATTTATTAATGAAAAATTCTTCTACAGTAAAGGATGTTTCAACATAACATGGAATCCGTTTTGACAAGGAATCACAGACTTCGAAATTTTTTTTTTGAAAATATAATAAACCATCATATGAACGAAAAAGTACCATAATGTCCCCTTATGAATTCTCATTAACAAATTAAAAATTATAGAAAATTCAAAAAGTACCATCAGAACAAAAAGGTTTCATAAAATCTCCTCTTATGGATTCACATTTATTAAGGACCACATATCATTAATTTCATCATCTAGGTTCATAATTGTAAAAAAATCAAAAAGTACCATTAGAAGAACAAAAAAATACCATAAAGACCGCCCTTGAGAAGAACAAAAAAGTACCATAAAGACCGCTCTTGTGAATTTTTTCCCATATAGGACCATATATATTTAATTTCATGTTTCTAGGTAACGTATTATAGGAAATTCAAAAAGTATCATTAGAAGGACAAACAAAGTAGCACGAAGTCCCTTCTTGTGAATTTTCATTAACAAAGGACCACATATCCCAAATTTTATGTTTTTAAGTTCAGAATTATAGAAATTTCAAAAAAGTATCATTAAAATAACAAAAAACTACCACAAAGTCCCTTCTTATGGATTTTTATTAACTAAAGTCCACATATTCCTAGGTTCATAACTATAAAAAATTCAAAAAGTACCATTAGAAGAACGAAAAAGTACCATAAAATCCCCCATTGTGAATTCTTTCCAATGCGTATTTAATTCCATATTTCTAGATTAAATATTACAGAAAATTCAGAAAAGTAGCATTAGAAGAACAAAATTTACCAAAAAGTCCCTCCTCTTGATTTCTTATTCATAAGATCATATATCTTTCAGTACCACAAATTCCACTCTTGTGAATTCTTATCCACACAGGACTACATTTATTTAATCTTATGTTCCTAAGTTTAATGTAATTGAAAATTCATTATTAAGTTTGAATAAAATGTAATATTTCGCCTTTACCCGTTTTTTGTTACTTTTTTTCAACGATCGATGTACCAATTGTATTTTAATAAATTTCTAAATTGTAGTAATATCCCATATTAAAATCCTTATATGAATATTTCAATAAATATAAAAAAATGCTTTATGAAAAAACTACCAAAAATATAGAAAGAATTTTTACCCCTTAAACGTTTGAATTTCTAAAAAGTACCGAATTTGTAGTTCTCATTTTTTTTAATGTATTATGAATACGACAGAAATTCTATCTGTATGTTCATTAGTTTCAAAGATACATATGGTGCCAAAAAAGTACCAAAATACAGTTTT
>MINK01174806.1:0-10729 GCA_001735545.1 Phormia regina
TACACAATAATAATTGTGTAAAACCAGAAGTTAAATTGTTGTCGTTCTAAATAATAGCAAAGTAGGAGGGATATGAACTAATTGTAAAAATAGTCTAGTATTCAGTTTATAGTACAACCTCTTATCTGGTTTATACTTCCTTTTATAGTCTAAAGTGTAGTTTAAAGTCTAATCTATAGAACAGTAGATGGTCTAGTTTATTCTGTAGCCAGGTCTATTTCACACTCTCTAGTTCTATAGCGCAGTTTTAGTCATGTTTATAGTACTGTCAATAGTACATCCAATAGTCTATTCTATAGTTCTGTCTATAGCATAGTATATAGTCATGTCTATAGCACAGTCTTTAGTCCTGTGTATAGCGCAATATATATTCATATCTATAGCATAGTCTATAGTCCTATCTGTAGTACTTTCAATAGTTCAACCAATATTCTAGTCTATAGAACAGTCTATTGTTCTGTCTATAGCACAGTCTATAGTCATGTTTGTAGTACTGTTTATAGCACAGTCTTTAGTCCTGTCTATAGTACTGTACAGCCTATATTATAATCTGTAGCACTGGGTATAGATCTGTCTATATCGCAGTCTATTGTACTGTCTGTAGCACATTCTATAGTCCTGTCTATAGTACTGTCAATAGTACAGCCAATACTCTAGCACAGTATATAGATCTGTCTATAGCACAGTCTATAGTCATGTTTATAGCACAGTCTTTAGTTCTGTCTATCGTGTATATGGCACAGTCTATAGTCCAGTATGGAGCACAGTATATAGTCCTATATACGGTCTATAATCCTGTCTATAGTCTAATCTAAAGTCCTATTTATAACGCAGTATAGTCACAAATATAAATGTCTGTGTTTAAAGTTTTTTTTGTTTTAATTCCTTTATAACACTGCTTCTAATCGCACAATAACTTATGCGTTTATTTTCACTTTTTTTAGGTTTTTGTTTTTCATTATTTGCACTCAACCATTTTTTATTTTTGTGTTCTGTTAAATATTTATATTGTCGTACTATGGTACATGTTAATTGGAACGTAAACGAAACTTTGTTTCTCTTTTATTTAGTTGCTATTGTTGTTTTTTCGGATTAATTGCTATAATAAGGCAAAAACCGTAAAATGAGTTTTCCAGAAAAAAAGCTGAATAGAATAAATGCAATTGTTTGCAAATATATATTTTTTTCAAATGTGTTTCGCAAATAAATTATAAATTGGATTAATTTAAAACTATTAAATAAAACTTTTGTACATACATATGTAAGGAAATTGTTTTTGTGAATTCTGAAGTCAGAATGTAATTTTAAAAAGTTTTTCATTTATTAATTTAACAGAAAAGAAAAAAAAACTTATTTTGAAAAGTTAATTTATTGTTATTTATTTTTTTTTTTTTAAGAGAAATAAATTTTCAGCAAAAGCTTTGCTTGTCATGTAATCAGTTAAGAAGCTAATATAATGGTTCTTGACTACTTACACATAAGATGAAGAACTCACTATGATGCAACTACTTTATATTATTACTGGTGGAAATTTTAGAAGCTAATTACTCAGAAGTCATTACAAGAACTAATTACTTTGTAGCTATTCAAGTAATTGATTACATATCAATTTAAAAGTAAGTAATTACTAAACTGTGTTCCTGTAATGCACACCATAGGTTGTTAGGATAGAAAAGTAACTGCAGCCGTAAATGCCTCACAATCTTTAAATTGTTACTCTAATAAAATTCTTTTACATTATTTTTTAAAATTAAAATAGTATACAAAACAAAAATTCCCAACAATAACTAATTTAAATAAACATGTTCTATATTTGTTACCATTTTTCTTCTTTTTTTGTGTTTAGGTAACACAATTTATAAACCAGCTTCAATTTATGGATACTCTTACAAAACACAAGCTGACTCCTCTCACAGGTGACGTTAGGTCTACCTCGTAATAAAATATTGTATTTGATATTCATGTACAATTTTATTTGAATATAAATAAATGTACGACTAGCAGTCTTTTGTTCTTACAACTAAATGTTTATGTATTAAAATGTTTCATGTTGTTATTGTTAGTGTATTGTTGCCTGCTCAGTTTGCCAAAAACAGTTTCTTACGCTTCAGTGGTATTCAAAATTGTGGTGGCACCGGCAACCAACCATACAACCAACTCTTAACTAACTCTAGTCTTGTTTTCTATGAAATGTATTTATATTTTGCATATATAACATTTTAGGTTTCCATTTTTTTCACTCTTATACAAATATTCTTTACAATATAAATATTTCAATTTTTTTTGTTGTTTTTTTATTATTTTTAGTCCGTTATATAAAATTTGAAAATTAAAAAATAAAAAAAAAAGAAATAGAATAAAATTAAAATTTTTCATGCCAGCTCACACCACTTGCAGTTGGTAAAAATGTTAAGTTTAGCTTAGATGTGCAAGTGATCCAATATATATGTGTGTTTCCACTTACAAATACATCCATAAAAATGTGTTTTACATAAACACTTTTGTAAGTTTTGCAGTTGGTGTTGTTTCGATGTGTTTTTTTCTCTTTCTCTTTTTGGTTTCATGTATTTGTTTAGTGGAAAACCATACTAGTGGAAACATGAGCTTTGGTTTTCTTCTTTTTTTATTCTAAATATATTTTTGAGTGTGTGTGTGTGTGTTTGACGGTTTGCGTGAGTTAAAATTCATAATTTTCATAGCCAAAGGGCTAGAAAATGTTTTCAATTGCTTTTTTTTTCGTTTCAATTTTTGAATTTGAGTTTTGCTTCTTTTGCAGTTTAAAATGTAAATTATTGTTTGCAAATTTTAAACACAACTATCATTCAGTCATTCTTTAAAATATTTAAACAGATTTTTACTACTTTGTTATTTTGAAATTACTGGGGAAAGGATGTTTTTGTTTTTTGCTATTTTTTTAAGGAAATTTTAAATAAAAAAGAATAACATATTTTGCTTAATGTGAAATTTAGTCCAAAGTATGGACTATAGAGCAGTCTAAAGTCTAGTCTATAGTCCTGTCTATAGCATGGTATATAGCCTTGCCTATAGCACTGTCTACAGTTCTGTTTATAACAGTCTATAGCCCTGTCTATACACCTGTATATAGCACAGTATATAGTTCGGTATATAGCACCTTCTATAGTCCCGTCTATAGCTCATACTGTATCATATAGCACATACTATAGAATTGTCTATGGCACAGATTACAGTCCTGCCAATAGCACAGATTATGATCCTATCTGTAGCACGTACTATAGACTATCTATAGCACAGTTTATAGTCTTGGTTGTAGCACAGTCTACAGTCCTGTTTATACCAAAGTCTGTAGTCATGTATATAGCACGGTTTATAATCCTGTTTATAGTTTTATCTTTAGCAAAGATTATAGTCCCGTCAATAGAACAGACTAATGTAAAGTCTGTCTATAGCACAAGTCGCAAAATGATATAGGCTACATTCTTGCCTGTAGACCAGTCTAAAGTCTATTTTATAATCCTGTCTCTAGCACATTTAAAAGTTTTGTCAATAGCAAGGTCTACAATTCTGTTTACAGCACATATAGCCCTGTCTATAGCTCATACTATAGTGCTGTTTATAACACAGACTATAGTCATCTCCATAGCACAAATTACAGTCTTGCCAATTGCACAAACTATAGTCACATCTATAGCAGAGTCTATAGTCCGGTATATAGCTCAGTCTATAGTTTTGCATATAGAATATAATCCCGTCTTAAGCTCATGCTATAGTCCTGTCTATAGCACAAACCATAGTTTTCTCTATAGCACAGATTATAGTACTATCAATAGCACAAACAATAGTCATACCTATAGCAGAGTTTATAGTCCTGTCTATAGTCCTGTATATAGCACAATCTATAGTCCCACCTATGGCTCATACTATAGTGCTGTCTATAGTACAAACTATAGTTTTATCCATAGCACAGATTATAGTACTGTCAATAGCACAAACTATAGTCATACCTATAGCAGTTTATAGTCCTGTCTATAGTTCTGTATAGCATATAGCACATACTATATTTTTATATATAGCACAGTCCTGTTTTAAAGTCTATAGTTATGTATCTAGCACAATCTAAAATCCTATCTATAACACAAACTATAGTTTTATCTTTAGCACAGATTATAGTCCTGTCGACAGCACAGACTATAGCAAAGCAAGTTGTCCTGTTTTAGCACAGACTATAGTCCTGTCTATAGCACAAGCAATAGTCTTGTCAGTACCACAGAATATAGTCGTATCTATAGCACAGTCTATAGCCCTGTCTATAGCACAAGTTACAGAATTATTTACAAAAATAAAAAAGAGTAATAATAACAAATAAAATAAAAAATGAAATTCATTATCAGGAAGTTTTAAATAGTCTGCTGGTACGTACTTTTTATCACCGTTTAAGCAGCATTCTTAAAATTAAAAAAAAGTGTCTTCATAATGTTCATACTATTTTTATCTTTCACATTACTTTGAGGATCTTAAGGTCAGCTTTTTAAATATTATTCGTGTTATTTTCTCTGCGATCCTACATTCTGCAAGTCACTTTTTTCTGTTATCATAAAAACTAATTATTCCATTGCAACGCAGTTTAACACATAGTTGCTGAGAATAATAAAAAATTAGAACATTTTTTTGTACGCATTTCTTATCTAATGTATTAAATTAGTTTTGTTCGTTCCCTTGTTGACATTTTATTAAAATATTTGTTTATTATTACAACTTAGCAAAGACCACCTGAGTTAAACATATTCATAGTTTTTTCTTAATTAATTATTTTCCTTTTCCTTTTGGCATTCCCTTTTTAACAGGTTGTCAACAATGTTTCGTTTTAATTGTTTTTCACATAATTGCGCATAAAGTGTTAAGCTGTAGCGAAAACAAAATAGAATTACTAAAAAAATAAAACTAAGAAAACAAATAATAATAAAAAGGAAAATAAAAATACAATTCTCATACGCATCGTTGAACAGTTGTGAGCGTAACCAAAAATTAATATTTTGTTGTTGAGCATTAATAATATATATGGATGGCTTGGTCGAATTTATTGTATCCATCATTTATTTTTTAACTAACGTAATATAAAATTTTGTCTGAAAAGTGAGTGTAAATATATAAATATTTGAGCCAAATCTCGATCTTATAAGTAATACTGATCTTGAGTCCGACAGACAGACTTCAAAATATAAAAAGACCTTGAATATATTTTTATTTTTATATTTTATGGGGTCTTAGACCCTATAATACATACGGAATGATAAACATACTATACTCCTCATGATTTTTTTATTGTTGTAATAAAGAAACAAATAAAAACAACGAAAAATATAATAATCATCATCATGGTCATCATCATCATCAACTGCATGGTCCTTGTTGACATCGTCATACGCATGGTTGCTAATTCTATGCTACTTTGTTGGTTTGTTAGTAATGGTAGTGCTATGGACTCTACACTTTGACATTTGCTTATTATATTTTTAGTTATTGCTGTTGTTGTTGTTTTTTTTTTTTCTATAAAAAATCACCAGCTTAGAGATGTCACAGTAGTAGCTGGGATTTTTTTTTTTTTCATTTCTTTTTGTTTGCTATTTTCCCCATGTGTTTTGTTGCTGTTACTTTGTGATCGATGATTTCTAGCATGATTTTACAGATGGGGAGAGATTTTTTTGCTCAGATGGGGTGTTGCTAAATGAGGATGATGTCAATGTTAGTGTCATTATCGTTTTACTTTGGTGGGTTGGTTGTTCATTTGATTTGATTTTTTGTCCTAAATAAGTTGTTGTTTGTTACTTGGAAATAAATCTCCTGATGTTTTCAAATCTCCTAATGTTTTCAAAAATAAAATATAATGTCAATAATAGATTGTTGGAATGGCCACTTAAACGTATGAGTATTAAATATTTCATTTCGTTAAGTATACGTCAAGTAGGTCGAGGTAAACCAGAAATGCGAAAAGATAAATAAAAAGGAAATGAGAATGATAAAAGAAATGAAATAACTATAGTTTTTATTAATGCTAATAGAAAATTAATTTATATGAGAATTTTATCTCCTGCTGAGCAAAAGTCTTTGCATTTGAATTTGATGCAAAGAGAGGGAGAAATAAAAAGATATGAAAACTTAAGAATTTTTATTCCTTTAAAGGACTTATTTAACGAAAATTTTCTAAAATTTTCTATTGCACAGTAGGGCAGAATCGAATCGAATTTGGAAATAAATCTGTAACTTCTGATCGGCTGGTTGGATTTGTATGAAATTTGGTATAGACATAGCAGAAAAGTGTGCAATGTTAAGTTTGTAAGTGTTATACAACAAACCCCTCAGGGGCGGAGTTAAAAAGGCTCAAAGTTCGGTACCTCAGACATAAAAAATGTTTAGTGGCTTGTCAACCTTTTTTTTCGTCCAATTTAATTTTTTTATCCATTATTGTATGCACTAATAAGATCTCCAAAAGAACATGGATGCATGTCTTATTTATCTTTTATAGTTTTTGAGTTATTTGCATTTGAATTTTTAAATACCTCAATTTGGCATTTTCTTTGTGCAGTTTTTTCATATATTTTCCAAACAATTTCATTTGTTTTTTCTTTAGCTGATTAAAGAACAAAATTATCTATTAAATAAAAAGTCGATATCTTTACCGAATTCAAAAATAAACGAATTTGAATTTGTAAATTGCAAAAATTAAGATTTTTTGTATTTCTGTGACCGAAAAAGTATCTACATTATTTGTTTCTCTAAAATAAAATTTTCCTTAACAATATATAATGATTTTATACTTTTCTGAAAGGTATTAACACAGAGAAGATTTTAAGGTAAATAACAAGCCCAATAACTCAAATTGTAAAGGTACACACCCTCTAGAACACGACACTCACCTATTCTGACTTTTATATGCCTTTCACTATAGTTTGCCCGACATCTCAGTTATTATTAAACCGATTTTGTTTGTTTTTCAGCACTAAATTTTACAGAAAAAAATTCCGAAATTTTTTTTTTTTTTTGCATATCTTTACTATTTATTAACCACTCTTGCTGAAATTCAATACCAAAATTTTCGGAAGGATTTCTGATCATTTGATGTCTATATTATATATGTCTGTTATCATTGAGCTGCAAAAACGTCAAACTTATATATAAAATTAAGATATTTTTGATATTTCTATATATTTCTTTTTCTTTCTATCATATTATTTCTCGTAGCAGTATATTTTCCATCCAAATTTGTTTTTATTTTAAAACTTTGTTTTAGATTTTTATCAAAAACTTAAAAAAAGACCATTATAATTCTGTATGTACATACATATGTATATACATAAGTACATCTGAATGCACACTTGTAAACACAAGGAATAAGCAAGAAATAATTCGTGCATACTTTAAGGCTTAAACATTATTATTATTATTATTATTATTCGCAGAAAAAAGTCACCAATGCACAAATACATATGAAAATAATTTAATTAAAATCTTATTAATCAATTAAAAAAAACTGTAAAAATGAAGAGCTGAACAAGTTGTCGTTTTAATAAATTAGTTAAATTAAGAAAGTAAATGATTGAATAAATTAAAAATTCATGTTAGAAATAAAATCATACATGAAAATTAATAATACCCTTCACCATAGATGTAAAGGGTTTGTCATTCCGTTTGTAATTTTCACAATTTTCGTCGAAGAGCAAAAATATTGACATTTCGGAAGAAATAATGACGATAGTACCATATACGTCCGTCCGTTTATCGGTTTAAATGCCGTTTATGAAGCTCACCGATAACCCATTTTTAATTTTGTAAAAGCATAATTGTATGCACTTAGTTTTTCGTTCACAGTCCTTATATACACACTTGCTATACCATTAATATTTCTTGATTATTTTTTTTCAGTTTTTCAATAAAGTTTTTCAAAAACCAATCACTGGTACTATGTAGAAAACCTAGCAAAAAAATGTCATCTCTTTTAAACATTTTTTTTTTATTTATGTTTTTTTTTTATTCACAATCAATATGTGTATAGAACATTCAAACAACACAAAAATATAAATGCCTTTAGGTTGCATTCATCCATTGCATTGCAAACTAAAGTTCGTAAAGGAAACCACTACTAAATAAATTCCAATTCCTATTTTTATTTCCTCTTACTTTTTTTTGTTAATACTTCTGTCTATTCTTCTCTTGCCGTGACACCACAATTACATTCCAATGTTGTATGAATGAAGTTGAAAAATAAAGTTTGTGTCATAGAGTAAAGAAAGAAGAAAATATGTAATAAAATATTTTATTTTTTTTCCAACATAACTTTGTAAAAGAAAGTATTTGTTAGACAACCAACAAATACATATACAATAATAGTCTTCTATTGGAAGTAAGAGATCGAGAAAGAAAAAAATAAATATTTTTAATAATATTTTTATTTTGAAGAAAACAAGTTTAAATAAAGAAAAAATGTTGATGAGTTGTGGAAGATATCAAGTATTAACACTAAAAAAAATTTCAACACTCTATGATTTCAAATAAACTATTTCAAATTCCTTAGAGGCTAAATTAATTTTCTTTCTTGAAATTTTTCTTCTCAAAACCTTAGGCATGTTTGTCTTTAAATTCTTTAACTTTAATAATTATTTTTTTGTCTACATTTTTTCTGTTGCATAAAATACAATTTCCGTCTTTTTTTACTGAAATCTGTTAATTGAAACCTTTTAAAAAAAATGTAATGGACTTTTATGTTATAAAAAGAAATCTCATTAAATTTTTTTCTTTATTACGTGCTGTTAAGAAAATTTGTGTATATAAATTTTTTTTATAATGAAAATAAAATCAATATCTTCATATCATATTTCCTAGAAAGCCCACAACACATTTTTTCTATTGTACAAGGAAAGTATAGAAAGTAACAATAATTTAAAAATTATTAATCAAAAAATGAAAAGAAAATAATTTACACAAAAAAATATTAAATCTTATTTTATGTACACAGTTCATTTGATAGCACAATCATGCTGTAAATTTACACAATTTGCCAAAACGAATTTCTGGAAAAAAGAAGTAATAATATAAAACAAAATGGAATTGTTGGCAAACAACTGAAGAATATGAGAAATCAAACTAAACAAGCCAAATAATACATATATATTGAAAATAAAGGATGATAAGCAATTTGATCAACTAGAAAATATTGCAAAAAATATTTTAAGACACAGAAATGAAAATTTAAATTAAATATTTAATACACAATGAAGTAGACTTTAAAGTAAGTGAAAGGTTTCTTATATCCTACATCACCATAGGTGGTTGGGATATTATGCGTTTTTAGTGTCGGTTTTAATTAGTTTTCAGCAGAAAATCACGTTCTGAGTCGATTTAGCGATATCTGTCCGTCCGTCTAGCCGTTTCACATATTGGTAAAATCATCAAAAATTTCTCATAATAGAGGGAAAATGTAATGCACATTTTTTATAATATTTGTTGTAAATATTGTCTCATTAGTTTGTTAAATAAATAATTTCTGAATTTATAAATATTTTTTTGTACTAAGCTTTTGTTCATCTGGTTGTTTTTTTTAATATTAGAATAATCGACTTTTTGATTTTCCGATTATTTTCGACTTTTTTCGATTATTTTCGACTTATTCTTGGGTTTTATAATTTAAAAAAAAAGACTTTTTGTTTTGATTTTAGAATAAACGTCTTTAAGACTATTTTCGTTTTTTTCAGACTTTTCGATTTTTTACGACAATTTTCGAGTTTTTCAAACTACTTCGATTTTTCTATTTTTTCGACTATTTTCGATTTTTTTTCGACTTGTTCTAGGGTTTTATAATTTTATCCAAGAGTCGATTTTTTAATTTTAAAATAATCAAATTTCGATTTTTCCCGACTATTTTCGAACTTTTCCGATTAGGGTTTTATAATTTAAAAAAAGTAGATTTTTCTATTTTAATCGACTTTTCAATTTTTTCTACTTTTCGATTTTGACCGACCATTTTCGACCTTTTCCAATTTTTTCGACAATTTTCGACTTTTTCGACTACTTTTGATTTTTTCCGACTGTTTTTTATTTTTTCGATTATTTTCAAATTATTCGGTTATTTTCGATTTATTCGACTATTTCTAATTTTTTTCCATTGCATTGAACTTTTTCTGACTTCCCTATTTTTTTCCCACATTCCAATTTTTTCCAACGATTTTCGACTTTTCTATTTCTCTTCCGACTATTATTGACTTTTTCAGATTTTTCGATTTCTTTTGACTTTTCGATTCTTTTTTTACTATATGACAACAAGAAAGTCGATTTCTCAAACTTTTCCAAACCATAAAATAGAATTCGACTTGTTCGGTTATTCGTTTATTCGATGCAGCAATAATACATAAATGCAGCAATAATATGGCTAAATCACTACAAACATATTGTTGATCTGCAATCATATTTTTATTGTATATGTACTTGATATACAGCAATAATATGGTTAAATCACAATAAAAATATTGATAATCTTCACAGTTTTAAGGATAAGTCAATGAAATTTAGCACACGATCTACCATTCGGTTAAGCACAAACTGATTATTATCGGTTCATTATTTCACCTAACCGATTTAAAAATATTCTCCCAGATGAACAGTTTAATGCCAATAACTTAATAAAATTTGATACTAATAATTTTTATATTAATATTAACCCAAATTACGCTATGGGCACTTACTTGACCTGTAAGTGCCC
>MINK01174808.1:0-19004 GCA_001735545.1 Phormia regina
GGTTAGTAGAAATATGCACCGATTCCAACCAGTTTCAATATGATTTGTCTCTGATAAAATAGAAGAACGTGTGCTAAATTTCATTGACTTATCTTTAAAATTGCCACCCGTAGTTTGATTATATATAGACGGTCAGAGGGAAGGACGGGTATTCTTTAATCGACTCATGAAGTTATTACGATAATAATTAAATGTGATGGTCCACAACATGTAACGAAGATTATAAGTTCATGCATAATCAAGCTCTAATAATAACGTATACGTATCATAGTATGAAAAATTCGGATTACGAATTTAATTTTCAGTTTTTATTCGCTCTTTTTAATATAATTCGTAAATTTAAAAATAAAATTTTGTTCCTAACGAATCAAAAAATGAGCGTTCTACCTACTCTGATATATATTATTGTTATTATTTTAACATACTCATTAATAACATCTTTATGAACACCTTGATTATTATTGCATTTCAAGTTGGTATATGAGTTGTTTACACAACATTATAATTCTCATTTAGTTTAAGACTTTAGTCTACTGTCCAATATAGAGACTTTGGCCTACCGTTTAATACAGAGACTACGATCTACTGGTCAATACACAGACTTCGGCCTATTATTCAATACAGAGACTTTAGTCTACTCTTCAAGAGATTTTGGTGTACTGTTCAATATAGAGGTTTCGACTTGTTAAACACGGATTCGTCATCTGAAGTCGATTTTACATATTGAATTATTAAGTAACCAACTTGAGTTGAAGGTGACTATATAATATCTTATAACAAATTCGAAAGTTTCAAAACTAAAAAAAAAAAAAAATTTGTTCATTAAACATACAGATAAATTTGCTTCAAATAAAATAAGTAATTTTTCAAACATTTTTGGAAATAAAATAATAAAAAATAACTAACAAGAAATATATTTTAATGAAATTTAACATAAATAAGTTTAATGTAAGCATAAATCTATATGCCATAGCTCCCATATGAACAACTCTTTCGAAAATCACTAAATCCCATAAAAATTAATATTAAATTTAATATTCGACACATATAACACTTATATAAGTATAAGTGACGGTGCATAATTTAATGAATATTGGTCCGTAGTTGACCATAACTCCTATATAAAATCCAATTTCGGGAATCACCAAAAAGTGCATAAATACATGTGAATCTTAGTATCGATGTAATATTCTGTAATAGTATGTTTTTTTCCCCTTAATACAAGTACAGGTCCATAATTGGCTCCTTTCCGAATTTTGGTGTAGGGTATCATATGGTCGGTCTTGGCTGACTATACCTTCTCTCGTTTCTTTCTTTATTATTATATAATTAATATTTTAATTTTTATTTTTTTTAATCATAATCGCAATTTGTTTATTTTTCAGAAAACGGGCTAAAATTCTTCATAACTGTTGACCGCATTAAAAAGTAATGAAAAAATGACTGGAAGACAATTTGAATTAAAATTTTTAGATATTTTGTTTGAACATAATTGAGATATTTAGTGCAACATCTCGTGGTTTATCGCAAATCAATTTAAAAAAAGTAGATTAACACCATGTATCCGAATTTTTTAACTCTGTACATTTTATAAAGACTGTGTTTTATTGTTCTAAATCTGTATATTCTCTAAATTTGATCAATTAAATGTATCTAAAAAGATACTTTTTAATAACTGTATGAATAAGTTCTCTTCCTTATGTCGACAGGGTAAATGTTCTTTATAATACACGTATTCGTATGTATGTATGTATGTATGTAGTTTACTCACAGTCTAGAGTCTCAAGTTGATAATTCAATTTCATACTTGTTGACATTTTTCCTCTTTCACTGTCTTCCACCATTTCACCTTGCTTTCTTTACTATTCACTTATTTTCTTCTTTTATATTTTAATTGCAAAAAGTGACACCGTGGTTTTGTATTGTATAATAATATATAGTTGGAGGATGGGGTTTTGTTGGTAAGTGTCGCACAACAGTGCGTTAAAAAAAATAAACAAATTACGAATAAGTAAAAATTATATAATTACTGTTTCTATTGCTAAACAGCTTTAAAAATATTTCAAAAGATGGGACATTAAGCTTTTAATTAATTATACAGGTCAACACTGATTCTGAGATACAAACTTTTGGTTTTTTAATTTCATCTACTTTTCATGATATTATAGAAAATTATTAAATGATATTATAGAAAATATATAAAAGAATTTTAAATATTTTATTTTATATATTGCTGTCTAATAAAAGCTAAGAATCCTTGCAATATAATATTTTTACTTAAAAATTTTAGCAATTAAAAAAAAAAAAAACGTATGAAAATATCTTTATATTAGTCTATCTATTTATATTAGTTTGAAAATATTATTCGGACAAATAAAAATCCACCAATAAAAGAACTGAAAAAGAGCTGAAAAAGTTATAAATATAACATTGTGTGGTCATTGAAAGGAAGTACTTAGTGGTGCAAATAGAAGTTCCTTTTTTAACTCATGCTTATCATTGGTAGAATGTCCTTCCTTATACTTTTTGTTCATTGCTTTCAAAGTACTTCTCTTAAACCTAAGTTTATAAAATCTTTTAACAAAAATTTCGCTTTTGCCTTATTAAAAGATAATAAAAATGATTTAAAATTTTTTAAATATTAATTTGCTTAGAAATTATTAACCTTTTTCTTGAGTAATTTTAATTTATTTTTACTTTTTTGAAAATAATTTTTAGAAACTTCTAAAAGGTTGAAAACATTCACTCGATTCTACTTTTGAAGTAGTCAAACTGTTCTATTTGGAAGATCTTGACCGTTTCTTTTTTTGGATATAAATAGAGACCATTAATGAGAAAATTGTGTAAAAAATATTCAGCCAAGTGGTTAAATTTGTTATCAAAAGAATTTAAAATTTTGAACAAATTTTTAAAAATATTTGTGAAGAATATATTGAGTGAATATAGATATTAAATAAAAGCTACTAATTCCTGCAATATCATAATATTTTTTATTTAAATATTCTAGTGAAAAATTTTTAGAAAATACCCTTTTGAGAATTTAATCCTGTAATATTATATTTATTACTCTGTTATACTTCAACTCTGCAAGCTAAATTAAAAACTATGCATGACTTAGCTTCACTTAATGTCTATATCAAATGTGTCTCGTCTAAGTCTGCATTAAGGCTCAGGGAGTCAGGCGAACTTAGGCATAATCATATTGGACATGGCAAAATTCTACAAGTGATAGGCGGGAGTAATCTGAGTGTCCGAACGGATTATATTATCTCTAGGATGTATTTCGATAAATAATTTATGATCAGCATCACTAACAGGAAAATCTGAGAAGTAAATTGTGTTTTTCAGGAGGGTGCAATTTCAGTCTTCACTGGCGGGTTGCAAACGGATACCCTAATCAAGTCCGGAGTTTTCTCTGAAAACCTGAGACTTTCAATAACTCTAAGATTTACGGATACTTTTACAGTATTCCAGGCTAAATTGATTGCTATAACTATAGCTGCTAAACGAGTCGGAGAATTCGTTTCAGAAGCCATTATTATCTACAAAGAAGTCGACAGTTCTTTGTAGATACTCAGGCCGTGATCAAGGCTCTGAATTTGTATGCGGTGAGATCTAAATGTGTACTTGAATGCACGAAAGTATTATTGGCAACGAAAAGGCAGATGAGTGCGCAAGAGCTGGTTCTTCAATGGACGAAAGAGAGGCCTTGACGGAAGTCGATATTCCTCTTGTTGAGCTTTCGCTTCTGATAATAGAAGATTATGCTCTAACCACTTGCAGGATATCTAGAATGCTTTGACCCCTATTTGATAAACATAGAACTAAGACCCTTGTGACTCTAAGTAGAATGATGATATCACTTCTAATTGGCATCATTACGCCACACTGTATTATAGGTCGTAGGTGCTAATACGTATGCTTTTACTAAACTGATTTCTGTAGAAGTTCTTTAGATGAGGATGAGATAAAATTTATAGCAGCTCAAGCTATTAGGGAAGGAAAATATAATGATCCTCCTCAAATTTTATGATTTAGTGCAGATTTTTCTTCAAGAGTTTCATTTTGGGGATGGAAATTTTCTTTTTTCCCTCCTTGTGGACTCGCGCCTGATCTACACTTTTATACCCACACCATCATAACGATGTTGGGTATTTTGATTTGGTGTGTCACATGTCGAAAAAAATCATTTAAGATCCCATAAACTACATATTTTCTTGGTTCTGGTTAGATTATGAGTTCATCTCCATGTTCGTACGATTGTTTGTCTGTAGAAATCAATATAAGCCTCGAACTCGACAACGCAGGGAGTCGAAATTTTGCTTCAATATTTAACATATATACGGTTCATTTGGTATTCAAAATTAGAAAAATCGGTTAACAAACAAGTTATTGTTAAAATAATATTAACACAGGATGTCTTCGTGGGATCATTTTATACTATCTGATAATATCTCTTAAAAAGCACGTACAATGACGTAAGTTCGAGGGTCGATATAAATATGGAAACCGAAAATAGGCGTAGTATACCAATTTTACCGCCCACCTTTCATATAGTGTAAAATTTGAAGAAGTTAATGGTAGGTATATAGATAATATAGGGCTAAACAAATATAACATTCGTGCTTGTTTCTTAACATTTTATTCTGCGATATTTAAATATAAGCTTTTGTTATATTGCAGGGATTAATAGCTTTCATTTGATATAAATATTTGATTGACATAATTTTATTAAATATTTTATAATATATTTTTAAAGTTTCATGTTTTTCGAAATTTCAAAATATTTTGAGAAAAATTTTACATACGTATGAATACGTATTTTTATTACTAATAATCTCCAGTTTGATACATAACACATTTTTTTTCATATCACATAGTGTAATCGGCTCCACTGTAATTTCTTGTGGTGTTACTTGTTTGTATTGTGTAATTGATTACCACTTACAATTATTAACGATTGTTAAAGAATTTCTTTTCTTTTTTTATTTTATTTATAAAAAATCACACACCCTCTCACCCTCAAGATACATATAAACAAACCATTTACACATACTTCTTACACTTAACAAATAAATGGTCTTACAAGAATTTCAAGTGTAAATTTATTTATTTAATTTTTTTATATCAATTAATTTTGTTGCTCTTTAAAAAGCTATAATTTTATGGAAATTTAATGTAAATTTTAATTGAAAATCGTAGTGGATAACATTTTATGTAGTTACACAATAAAGCTTTGACAAATTATGTAACGCACCAAAAACAACCACAACAACAATAATAATAACAACTGAAAAGATAATGTTATTTACACTTCAGGTAAAATGTTAATGGCAGTTTTGGTTTGTAAAGATGTTGGCAAAGGAATACATTATTAAATACAAGAATAATTTGTTGTTTTCTTGAACAAAAGAATCATATCAATTTACACCATAAATATGTTTTGTTATCTGTCTGGCTCAAATTTATTTGTCATTATAATTACAATGCAGGTTTTTTTTTCTTTCTTCGTCTTCGTCTTCTTCTTCCAAGCAAATGTGTAGAAATTCAATCACTTTTATATTCTTATACTTATTTATGCTTTAGGCAAGTCATTTCGGGGAAATATGTCTATTATTGTGTATTATTTAGTTGAATTTATTATATGTCTGTACATAATTGTAATGACGTTTATATTTATTTAAGAGTTCTATTGGATAAGCAATAATTTAAAAATGATATAACATAATTTTAAATGTGAATTATTGCTTAATAGGCGTGAAATCGATGTAAAATCGATTTTTGTTTATTTGCAAGTTTAATGAGAATTTTAAGTAATCAATGTTAGTGATCAAATAGAATATTGTAGATATACTTATATGTTTTATGATACAAAAATTTTAGAAAACTTTATTTGCTGAATATATTTTGGAATATTTTTTTAATGAAAATACCATTTTGTACTTATTATTCTTTAATATTAATTTATTTTGACATCTAAATATATTTTCTATTTATTTTTATTTTGCGTTGCCTATTGGATTATTAATATCCTAAACTGGCTATTGATTGCAATATAAAAAATATATTGCTAATAAAAATAAATAATTTTTTATAGGTATTGATACTTATTGTAATTGTGCGTATTTTGCTCTAAATCTTTTTGATTTGCCCGAAATAGTTAACGGCGATCAGTTTGGCCATATGGTCCACCGGTTGTCAGTTCATTCGAACGAATAGGATGAATAAGCCTGTGATGAGTGTAGTGTGATCACTTTACTACTTTAATAATAAATATTATTTTTTTTATCAAATAAGTTTTGAATTTTCATATTTTATTATAAAAAAATGTAAAATATAAAAACATTTTTAAATAAAATTAAATTATTCAAATATAAATAACACTACAATTTGGTGACTCCGACGAAAAAAATTGCGTTAACTCCACGAGAAGAAAATATATCGCATTCTGGAGACGATAATCCTCATGTCTCACTACAACAACAGTGCAATATACAAAGAAATATAGGTTTAGAACATCCCTCGTGTTGCTCGTTCTTCGCACCATTTTGGCGCGAAGAACCTGAAATATGGTTCCTGTAAATGGATCCACAAAATATGAGTACTTTAAAGGTCATGTAGATCCATCTGTTTTATTTGTAGTAAAGGATATCATTATAAATCCTCCGTCTGAAAATAAATATTTAACTATTAAATCAAGAATAATTCAACACTTTGCTGAATCAGGTAAGGGTCAACTTAAAAAGTTATTGTGGGGACTTGAACTTGGTTATAAAAAACCATTTTATCTTTTACAAAAAATGAAATGTTTAGCTGGTACCATAGTAAGTAATGAGATGCTAAAAACTATGTTTATGTAGCATCTCCCAGAAAAAATTAAACGTATTAAACGGCTTTAGCAGATTCTAGATATGTGAGCAGTATTTATCAAATTCAGTACAAATAAGTGACAAATCTCAAGAATCCCATTTTCGATTTCTTTCAAAAGCTAGACACCATTATTGCTCGAATAGAATCTTTAGAACGTCGCTCAAGAACAGGTATTAGAAACAAAGATCCAGTTCAGGAGGATCCTGAAAGATCCAGCTCAAGAGGACGAAAAAATGTAGGTATTTGTTGGCATCACTGGAAATTTGCTGAAAATGCTACGAAATGTATCAAACCTTGTAGGTTTTCTAATTCAAAAACTAAAACAGCGATCACCTGAAGTCTCGGCGTCATTCAGCAATGGTAAGTCAAATTGTCGTTTATTTTTAACTGAACGACGATCAAAAACTGTATACCTCGTCAATTCTGGAGCAGATGGATTAAAATCTCCTTCTAAATTTACTCATTATTCTGCAAATAATATATCTTGGTTTAAGAAGAGCTTTTAAATGGGTTTTTGTTTTGACTGATATTCCTAAACCAATAATAGGAACAGATTTTTTTTTTAATTTTTTCATTTATTACTAATATCTTACTAATATCTTCAACAAACATCTGGTGATTCACAATTGCATTCCTTATTAAAAGGATATCCTCAGTTACATTCGCATAACAATGTAAATTTTGTATGTAAACATGAGGTTTAGGGCCGAACTATGCACAATCCTTTCAAAGATTACAAAAAATGTAGAATAATTCAATATCAAAGCAGACATTTTCGGATTTTATATCTTTGATTTCAATAAAAAGTAGAATAATTCAATATCAAAGCAGACATTTTCGGATTTTATATCTTTGATTTCAATGAAATTTGCTACAGAGTATTGCAAATCTAACTCAAATCACAATTTTTCTTAGTAAAGAATACTCCTGGTCCAAAAATATGACGTTTCAAATTTTTTCCAAAAGTAATGGCACTATATTGATCATAACTTCTAAAGTATACATAGTACAATTCTTATTTTTATTTCATTTAATAGAAAAACTCATGACTCTAAAACGACAAGTAAACTATTTATATATTTCAAAAGTTCAAAGGTCAAAATTGATAAAATAAATACTAAAGCTTAATATTTCAAAAAAGGTATCTTAAAATCCTTAAAAAATAGATATATTGATAATGAAATCCTTCTCTATATATGTGTGTATGAGCACTTTAAAATGGTTTTTGAGATTTTTTTGTAACCTCCAACTTTGACCTTTAAACTTTTGATATAAAACACTGTGTATATATTTGTTATGAAGGTAATATATTTGTGCAACAACAACTAAAGATCTAATTAGTAGTTAAATAGATATTCATTTGTAAATTTTTTAATATTTTTTCGTTTTTTAAACCGTCATATTGCCATACCGGGAAAAAACATGGGTCGGAAATTTTTTGGTTCGGAAATACTTGCAATGGTCAATGCATGTAGTGAATTCATTGAAATCGGAGATGTTAAATCCGTTTGCTGTCCGTTTTGACATGGAACCTCTCAGTAATGTAAAAAATATTTGAGAATAATTTTAGTAAGAATTTTTTATATATTTTTGAATAAAATTGCATAAGTTGTTTACGAGTTATACCCCAATATATAAGTTTAAGGTCACCATGTATTAAAAAGTACAAGAGGTATTCGATGATAATGCTAAGTAAAATACTTATTACTCAAAGGTGTTCTTACATACACTTTTTGGCATCATTTTCTTTTTTTTTTTTTTTTTTCCTTTTTTTTTTTTTTTTTTTTTTTTGACAAATGATCTTTTTGTAGACAACAATGCTGAAAAATGTGATCTTTTTTAATGCGTTAAAATTTAAAGGTCAATTCATTTCATTTCCAATTTATTTCAGAAGGATAAATTTTAAACATATTCGATTGGATAATTTTGAAACTGAGCAGAACTAATATCTAGAAACACTTCTAGAATTAATGATAACTTTTATAAATCAATAATTAAAGTTCGTCAAGGAATAGATTGTAATAAATATGATTTTAGAGAAAAAGAAATGAATTGACATTAAAATTTTGACGCATTGGAAAGTTTACGTTTTCAATATTTTTATCGACAAAAATATCAATTGTCATATAAATGATTCTAAACGTGTACATAGGAACAGCTTTTAGTAATGAGCATGATACAAAGAAGCAAGGTAACACCGTTCTCTCTCAGAGAAATTTTGTTTGAAGTTTAAAAGATTTTTTGAAATATATATTTTTTTTTTATAAACAAATTAAAAGATGTTGCCACATCATATCAAAATTGTGTAATTTATTTAAAAAATATGTTTGTTTTATATGTATTTATTTCGCTAACCTATTAAACTACAACCAATATATGTTTAAAATGCAAGCAATATATGTTGAAAAGATTCTTTTTAATTACTCTTAGTGTGATTTTGATCTTCACGTTACATTAAAGAAAATTATTCAAGAAGCAGCAGAGCCATTATTAAATTGTTTGGTATATTTTTATTTTAGAACATTGATTGAATATTTGATTGATCCAGACGGTTATTGATTACTCTCCGATCAGCGTACCTTCTCGTTGTCTGTACATGTGGTGGCTCATGTATACAAATAATGATACATAATGCTGTGGTTTGAAACTTAGTAAGTGTGTACGTCAATTATTATGAGTTAGCTAACAAATTGAATATTGAACTTGTATACGTTTTATTATGTGCATTTGTTCTGGGCACGATATATGTGATCTTTAGCCTGTTAATTTTAAGGGTTACATGATTATGTTCTATGCATCGGACACTATAATTGTGATTTCACCTAGGCCCGCACTCTTAACTAGAATTTGTTTGTGCTTTCGTTTTTATCTCTAAATTTTTTATAAGACATATCTTAGAAATATTCTAGTATATTAAGTATAATTTTAGAATCTAAACTTTTTGATAATAGTTCTTTTAATTAAAAGTTTTCAGAAATAGAATAATTATTAGTCTTTTAATAGGCATTCTATTATTAATATCTTAGATGCTTGGGCTATAATTGTTTTAATCAAATAATTCACGCTTCTTCTTTTTTTATTATAACCTCCATTTAAGCTTATTAACTTTTTTAATGATCTATAAATTAAGCAAAACAATTTATAACCGAAGAACATAATCAAACACGCATGTATAAAGAAACCAGTGAAATAAATCTTCTCCTAAGAGGAGCAACTGGCCAACACTACGCTCTGAGATTGTGAAATTATTCTCTCCGACATCATAATAAACAGTTTCTAATACCATCATAGTTATAGCTGAATACTCGATAACATCTGATATTACATGTAATATCAGTCTCATAATTTAGAGACAATAGCTCTACCGCATTTCAGTAGCCCAATTTGGGTAAGTCAATCCATAAAAGTGATGTCATGAATTTACGTGAAATGTTATTATTCTTTGTTATTATTGTACTCTTCCTAGTATTTTTGTATCGTTTATTAATATTTTTCACATATCAATACAACAGCTAAGACGCGATACCGTAAATGGCTTCTTGCTCGTAATATACTGATACAGAACATAGGCAAATTGATGATAGGGGAATAATTATAAATAAGGGTCGCGTGTCTTGTAACGCTAGACTATAGATCATTCACTATATCTATCTCTCTATATAATTGAATTTCACTCTTAAAATAAGTGTAAAGACTCTAAACTTATAAAACCACAACTATAGTACACCACAAAACTCATCTAGCGCTGACTCACGAAACACTGGAACTAAGTAATAAGCTTGTTCGTTAATATATTCTCATAAAAGATTTCTAAAGAATGATCTCATATTTGAATTTAATCATTTTAAGTATCATCTAAAGCTTAAGTATTCAATTTCATTAAATACTACAAAACACTCTCAGGTTATTTTATATACCATTAAAAAACTAAAAATATGTCTTTTGAATTGAAACCTTACATAGTTCAATAGTATGTGCTCAGCATGAATAATTCATAGTGGAGATCTATGCTTAATTTGAATGAACTTAAGGAGATTATGCGCCAGTAATGATGAAATCTTACCAAATAAATAAAAAATCGAGAGATAATAATTTAAGTATCTTTTGGATACTAATATTTTATAAAAGGTTTTGTTCTGTTACACATTAATAGTGTATTTTGTCTCCTTGTCAGTGGCGCACATTAATCCCTTGAAACTGAGATCCGTGTTCTTGAGGATCTCGCGTCTTAGATTAAGACCTCCAATACATCTATGAACCTTCTTGGGATGCCTTACACTTCGACTACACTAACAGATAAGTTTAAGGCTGCTATATATTATTACAGTTCTTTCGCAAGAGATAATACTATAAATAATAGTTGTGCAACCCACAACCTAAATATCTACCTATGATATATATCTTATAAAACAAAGAATACTCTCAGCTTACGTGATAACTATAACTCATCTAATTTATTCCTGTAAAGCTTTTTTAAACTAATATTTTTTCTGTTTTCTATAACCAACCGTCATTTCTGACCCCAAATTGCTGTTATCCCGGTGACAAACAAGACTTGTTAGCTTGTCTTGCGCACGAATTTCTTTATCTCCGGCTCTAGATAAACGTGTGTCCCATAACATGTTCCCTCTGGCAAAAACTGTGCAGTGAATCTAGCTTGACAATGCATGGGAAGATGCTCGATACAGTGAGCTCTGTACTAACACTCACAACCACCCACTGCGCCTTCTTCACGCAAATTTAATCTTTTCCACGCCTCTAAGCATTTCCACTATTCGGCTGATTAAACTGTATGCACTTTGATATGTTTAGTTTTTAGTGCCACATGCGTCAGCCTATCAAAGTATGTGTTATTAAAAATAAGCGTTTGGTTATGTGCATTTTGGCGTTTTTTTTAATTTCAGTTATTTTTATTTTTTCATATTTCAATGATTTTTAAAGTATTATTTAATTATTTTAATTTTCTAAAGATTCTAATCCAATCATAACTTCGTGCAAATTTAATTGAATTTGTCAAATTCAATTAAATTATTAATTTATTTGAATTTATTTTTAAATATTATAAATTATTTTTTGATCTAATCTTAAATTTAATAGGAGATTTTTTCTTTTTATTTCCTTTTTACACTTTTTCATTAGTTTCCGATTTTTTCTCAACACTGCCAGCACTACAATTAGCATCAACGTCTCCTACTTCGTCGCCTCCTCCTCTATCCAAACTTCCCTCGAAATCCCAATCGTACCATCATGTCTGCGTATATGTTGACTGAAAGCCATCAATCAAATCAGAAGCCTGACCACCAAAATCAAAACTTTCCAATAAAGGATCACATGTCTGTGTATGTTGTGTATGATATAGACTACCAAATGTAACAGGTGGTGTACTAGTTCCGCTATCAGTACAAGAATTTAGTAAACACTGTGTAAAACTAGTTTGCGTTTCTGTGGATACAAGTAATTCATCATGAATACAGGGATTAGTTGAGGTTGCTGTTGATGTAAATTGAACACTGGTAGTTTCATTATGTGGATCGGGTGAGGGCCAATTTGTTTGGGTTTGTATGTCAGCCAAACCTAGCTCAGTTAGTAGGTCGTCACAAGTTTGTGTGTACATATGGGACGATTGAGCCAACATTTGATCTAAATAATTATGATTTTCTGCAGATGTTGAAGATAAAAGAGGCTCTGTTTGAGTTTCTATGTCGCGTAGCAAAGAATGGATTTCATCTAGTGCATTTGTAAGATCTTGATTGCTACTATTATCAGTTATATCCGACATAAAATCTGTTTGTACACTAGTGGCACATACTGGTTTGGGAGAGAAATCAACTGGAAGATTCAAGTTGTTATTATTAATTTAATTTATTTGGATTGTTTAAAGCTTACCTTGAATTTCTTTAGCTACCTGTTGCTTAGGTATTCCCGGGACCACTTCTTGCTTGTTTATTTTCTTTAGAGGTTTTAAAGCAATTTTTCCTTCCTTTTTCTTTAATGCTAAAACTTCCTTAACATTGTGTCCCTTTCTCTTGCCATGGGTTAGCAAAGCTTCCATGGAATCATAGGACCAATTACAATCATTACATATGAATTTCTTACCACACATTTCCCTTTGATGCTTTTTAAGCTGTGTTTCGGTGGAAAATGCTTTTTTGCATTCTTCACAGTTAAAATCTTTACTCATATGGACTTTTTGATAATGTTGTCGTAAATACTTGAAATTTTTAAAATGTTTACCCGAAGATTTACCGTAATAATAAATACAATTTTCTTCCGGGCAATAAAATAATCTGGTATTAGAAGATTTCTCTGCGGGAGCTAAACGATGATGCTTTTCCAAATGCATTTCATAATTGGCTTGATTTGTGAAGATACTAGTACAGTTTGGTTGTGTACACTTAATTTGATGAAAGGGTTTTAGGAGCTCTTTGTTGGGAGTATAGTGTTCAATATTATTAGACAAAAAGTCCATTATTTCTTGTAATTTTCTCTAGTTTTTAAACGAAATAAATCCAAATACAATTTATAAAATAAAATTTATGACAGCTGATATTGTTTACATTATAGTGCTGCCAAGTTAGTTTAGTTAGTTAAGATAAGGATACCACTTGTATAGAAGTTTCCTAAAGGGATTTTTGAAATTCTAATTAAGGATTTATTTCAGGCAATACTACAAAATTACTGTTATATATAATTTAATTTATTTTTTCTTTCTTTTTTATTTTAATTTATATCTTTAATAATATAAAATAAATATTAAATTAATTTATTTTTATGCTGGTGGCATCATTAAGTTGTGTAAGCCCAACAAACCCTTTGCAGAAATGTCAAATAAATAAAAACACAACAACTAAAAGTGTCAACATTTTCATTGTCACACAAGAAAAAACTTGAAAATAGAAAGAAAAAATCTTTAGTTTTTATTATTAAATCCAATTAATTTATAAAATTACTATTAAAACAAAAGGTTGAATAAACAGAATTTAATGGAAAAATATATTCCATTCAAAATTAAACAAATTTCATTACTTTAAAGAAAAAATCCAAGAAAAAGAAGAAGAACATTGTTAGAGACCTCGTAACTGGGATAGAAAAAAAAACAAGACAAAACACTAGAAGGAAAAAAGTTGAAGAAAAAAAGCAAAATTTTGGCTTATAAAACCATAATACGTCTTTGCAATAAATTGTTAACAACAAATATGGCCCATGAAAATGATCAACTGCAGCAGAATCAACAACAGAATACAAAAACCAATGAAGAGACAGAAAAATCTTTGGACGACAGTTTTAAGCTTAATAAACCCGAAAGTAGCAGCGACCAATTGGTTTCTGAAAACAAAGACTCAAATGAAGATAATTTAGCACTGCCTACGGCAAGCAAAGGTAAACTTAATGATTTAGTTGCTGATTTGTGTATAAATGGTCACCGGTCACAGCCTACCACAAGTCAGGCAGCCTATGGTGATTATACAAATATTAGAGCCACCCTCGGACCGGTGGGTTTAAATGAAAGCAATTTTAATATACAAACCACGGCAACAGACGCTGCCCCTACACATAACGTCCAGCAACAGCCACCTACACAAAATTCCTCTTTTTCTTTTAAACATTTCTTAAGTAGTAATAGTGTGCCAACAGCACCTTCTACCACGGTAACTTCGTTGGACCCACCAGCAAATAGTACGTCCACAACATCATCTTCTACAAATGCTACCACTTCAACACGTTCTCTACAAACATCAACGGGGGCTAGACCAAAGGTACCCCAGTCGAATTCTGTATCGTCCACCTCTATAGCTTCCCTAACAGTAGGAGGTTTAAATGATACACAGTCTGCGGCTACAAAAATGAAAAGGTCACCAAGATTTTCCTCATTTGACTCGCAGGCGAGTTTGGCCGAATATGCAGGCTCCTCTACAACAGCAGATTTACCCTCAGCCGAAGCTAATGCTGGTGGTCCATCAACATCATCAGATTTTCGGCTTTATGGCGATGAAAGGGAACGTGATCGTTTTCAGGGTAAAGATTTAAAAAAAAAAATAATTTTTTTTAATATTAATTGAATTTTATTTTAGAATGGCAACTTCCCTCAAATTGTCCCACAATGTCAACAAATTCCTCAGATTATGAACGTGGCAGCTCGTATGTACCCCGTTCATATTCTAACTATGATATGCCCAGACCTCAAACCTCACCTCGTAGACGTATGGGTATAGGTGCAACTCCCAAAGATAGCAGACCCACACGTTTAGCTCTAAATACAAATCAAAATCCTACAACGGCTGCCAAATTGAAATTAGACTTGCCTTTAACTTCCAATTCCTGTGGTATGAATGGCAGTGGAGCCGGGACTTCCTCTAATAGCCGCAAAACAGCTCACTGTTCTAGGCCTTCCGATTTTCCAGCAGTCAATCCTTTGCCAGGAGGAGCAGCAGCAGCTGCTGCGGCTTTACCGGATTTTGTGCAAGATCATTGGATGGATGCTTGGTATGCCAATGATATGCATGTTAATTCACCGCCCTCATCGCCTATTAATTCCTTTATGGAAGATTTGACAGGAGCTCAGGCGGCAGGTGGTGGCCAGGCGGGCGTAATACATAATTCCAACAACCGCTCTTTACACCTAGATAATGCTCCATTACCCGGTCCCGCAGATAGGGGTGATTTTAATATGGGTTTACCTGAACCACCCACATCCTCAGTGGGCTCTAAAATGTTACCGGATTTTCTTTCCGATGGCCCTATCATACATTCATCTCAACGTCTGGCGGATGTTGCTGCTGGCTTACCCTCCAATTCCATAGGTTCACCCGAAGAATCCTCCATTAATAATCAACTTTCACGTTTACGCTCCGACAATGAACGTTTGCAAAGGGAATTAAATGATACCAGATTGGCTCTCAATGAACAGACTTTGAGAGCCAACAATTTGGAACGTCAGCTGATAGAACAGCAAAGGCAACATAAAACCGAAGCCGAAGAAACGTTGGATAGTAATAAAAAACGTACAAATGCTGTACAGACGCATGTGGCCAAACTTAAACAACAAGTGCAACAGTTAACAGCCGAAGTGGAAATGCTAAGGCGTGAAAAAGAATTAATGCGTGAAGAAGGCGCAGTGGGTGGTTGTAGTGTACAGAGCTGTGATCGTTCTTATGCTGCAGCTGCTGTTTCTAGTACAACACGTACTGCGGCAACAGCAGCTGTGCCAGGAACAGCAATTGGTGGAGGTGCGGATGGTAGTGGTGTTAGTAATAGTGTGGGAAGTGTTACGGCTACTACGAGTGGTGGTGTAGGCACCGCTTTAGGCATTAGACCGTCCAGACAACATCAGTTATCAAGGGATTTGCGAAGGGCAGCATCAAATGCAGAACAAAACCTAAAGTAAGTAAATATTTTTTTTATTGAAATATAATTTACATCTTATGGCAAATATTATTATTATTATAGATTAAGCAATCTGTAGAGACTTTAATTTAGACTATTGTTAAGACTATAGTTTAGATTATAGTTAAGACTAGACTAAAGACTATAATTGAGACTTTTAGATTATAGTCCAACCTATATAGTCTGGTCCGTAGTGTGGACTATATTGTGGTTTATAGTTTAGAGTCTATATTTGAATCTTTTATTTAGTCTATAGTCTACCCTTTTTTATTTTCCCTTTTTGTTTCTCGTTTTAGGCAACTCTTGGCTGGTGTTGAAAATTTACGTCAAATGGCGGCAAATATAGAAAAATCCGAAACACATATAGACTACGATGCTAGTCCAGATTTATTTTCAGATTTTCTAGACGAATGTGATGATTATGATGAATATCCCGGCGGTGGTCCGGCTTTGTAAATTTTGTTTCTTCTGCTTGTTATATTTTTATTTTTCTTAATTTAAGATAAAAAAATAAATAAATATTTAAAAAAGAAAGGTGAAAATTAAAACAAACCCGACAAAATAAAAAAAATGCTAAAAATACTATGAAACTTTAACATTAAAAGAATAAACTATTTCACTATTAAAACTTAATTAAAAAATATACAAATATCTTAAAAAATTAAAAAAAAAAAAAAACAAAACAAAAACTATTAAGCATATATTTGAAAAATATCATGTTCCCTATATAAAAAGAAAAACCACAAAGATAAAAACGTTAAACAAATAATTTGTTAACATATTTATTTAGATTAAAGTCTTAAACACATGTCTATTATTTATATATTTTTAAAACAAAAGTCCTTTAAATAAATCCCATAATTTGTATATTTTATTATTTGTTTGGTTCCACTTCTATGTTGTGTTGAATGTATGTAAGTGTGTGTGTTTTTTTGTGGCATTAGAAAAAATTATAATTTATAATTTTATGGCAAAAATAAAATTTTTAAAAAAGTAATAATAAAAATATAAAAAATAAACTAATTTTTAAAGCAATAATATTTAAATAAATAAAAAATAGAAACAACAACTCAGCACTTAATTATACAGATTTGAAGAAAATTTACAAAAAAATAAAAACCAGCCAATCATTTATTTAATTTTATTCTTAGCATTTTTTTAAATAATACTGATGAAAAACAGGAATTGTATAAAAACTTCGGACGATTTTTAAAATAGTTTATGTTGGGCTGTTATATTTTTTAATACAAAAGTAATAGAAATAATCAAAGCTTTGCAAAATAATAATTTGTTACAAAATAATAAATTATTGAATTAAAAAATATATAAAAATAAAAACAAAGACTCACCACTAAATATTAAAAAAAAAAGAAAACAATACAACACCAAGTTATTAATTATTATAATAAAACAGCAAAATGTTAAACATTAAAGAAGAATATTTACATAAACATACATGTTATGTTTTTTTATTAATTTCATTTTCATATAAACCAGGCAGTAATTTAAAGAAATATTAAACTTAAGATTATTGAAAAAATATGTGGTACTTTTTTGTATTATAGGTATTTTTTTGGAGAAAGATTTTTTTATATGCACCTTTTTTAAATATTATATTTTTATTTTATATTTTAGGATTATAAAAAAATTTTTTGTTTTAATATCTTATTACAAAAATATAAAATTCTTTAATAAACAAAATTTTAATTATTTTATTAATACATTTAATTAACTGCCTGGCAATGAGTTTTAAACTTATTTTTCAATTTCTTTTTTTTTTTAACATTATAAATGTTAATTTTCATTTAAATTTTCGTTTAAAACTGTAATCTCAGTTTTATAACTTTTTAAAAAACTATACATATAAATAATAATATCTACACAATTTATCAAGTTTTATTATTTTGCTAAAATACATTTTAGTTTTATAATAAAAAATAAAAAAAAACAAGAGAAAACAACAAAGAATATCAACTAAAATTTAATAAAAAAAAACAAGGCTTTATTTTGTAGTTTGTCAATAAAAATAATAAAATTAACAAAAATAAAATATAAATTAAAAAAATAAAAAACAAAAAATATTAAAAAAATGCATTGAAAAGAAAAATAATGAGTTTTACTTTAAATAATAAACGTTTTTTTATTCAATTTCAGATTTCAAATCCAACAAATTACTAAGTTGAACTAAATGCATTATTAAAAAAATGGTGTCCTGTAGGGTATCTTTTAATTCATACTCTTGATATTTTCCAAAAATACACTCTCCTATTCAAATGAACTTTTAGCATGAAACTAAAATTTCCTAACAAGTTCATTGGAGATATATTCGAACTAAAAATAGATTTCTATAACTAGTTTGGTGTTTGAGACATTTTCTTACTACCTACATTTTATTTGTGTTTTTCCAAGGCTGAGAGTCAAGTAATGTACACATGCGCATACGGATATTTACATATGCAAAATGTTATTAACATTTAAAATACAGGGTGCAAATGATAAATCCTTCATTATTAAGAAAAAAGAAAAGTGATGTTATCGGTCATATTTCTATAAAGAACTTATGATATTGATAAGTATTATTTAGAATAGTAAGGTTATCGATAACATTTTTCTAAACAAATTATCATAATAACTTTTCTATACAAAATTCATAATATCAATTATTTTTTATATAAAAATCAAAATATCTATAATTTTCTATAGAAAAGTGAGGTTATCAATAACTTATCGATAACTTTTCCATAAAAAAA
>MINK01174809.1:0-15259 GCA_001735545.1 Phormia regina
CAAGGACGAAGCCTATTTATATCACTTTAACATGCATAAATCCCATAAAAATGTTAATACTAATTTAATATTATATATTGAGGATTCTATATAGTATATGTGTAATTTTAATTGAAATAGATATACAGTTTCCAAATGGTTGGAACGATTTCAATCACAAGGTGATAGAAGATATGGACATATAAGGGCTGTATGCGAAAAAATCAACTCATACTTTTAAGGGTTATAACTTTTGAAGTGATAATAAGTAATTAGTTCTGTCGACAGCATAACTATTTTTTTTAAATGAAAATTGAACAAAAATTACCAAACCAAAACAAAGTTTTTCAATGAACTCATATTGGCCATATAAAACGATTGCTAGGAAGTCGAGAATGTGACAAAAAAAATCTGTAAAAGAAAACCTGTGGTTTCAATGAAATGGTTTTGAGTTTGTACCGAAAAATGGATAAGCCATCAAATTATCCGGAACTCTAGAATGGAAAGATATTAGGTACTAGTAAGAAATATGCAAAAAAGCACTAAAAGTCCAAAAAAATAATGGGATTTTTAAAATTAGTGGATTTATTTAAGCAAATAAATGAAAAACACATAATATATTTTATTAAAACCAATACAATCATTAACAAAAATATAGTTAAAAAAATTCGTTAACTGGTCTAGATTCTATAAGCAGATATGTATGTATATGAATCGAACCAGAGTAAATTATTTATCTTTGCGAATCAAAGAATTGGCTTTAAAATGTTTTGTTTGTGTAAATTTTGGCATATTTAGTTGTAAATTCATAAATTCATACTTTTTCATAAATGCATTTGTATACCCTATACCACCATAGGTGGTTGGGGTATATGTCCATCCGTCCGTCAACAGGACGCAATTTTGGATATAATCAATAAAATTAGGTACATGAGACTTTAATGTTACAAGGACGATGCCTGTTGAAAATGGTTGTGATTGTTCCATTATTTCCCATATAGATAATCTCAAAATCATCTTTAAAAACGAATTTCGAATCACCATAAAATTCTATTCCATTAGTGTAAGAACCCTAGAGAAAAGAAAATCGGTTTAAAACTAGTCACGTGACAGCAGAGTTGCCGGAGTCGATAATTCATATTACACAACCAAAGCCTTTAAATTATCCAAAATTAAAAAATTACACAAACATGTAACTATTTAAAAGTTGATTCATTTTAATTAACTAATTAAAAAAATTATGTGATCTCTAAAATATTAATATTCTAGCAAATTATGTAATGTAAATGCATTGATTTTAATAATTTGTTGTCACTACAGTTTTTAACCCCCTAATTTTTCTTTTAATGACAACTGATTTTCGTGGTCTTTTTTATGAATTTTGTTAATTGTTTCTCATAAATTGATAAAAAAAAAATTTAATAAAAATGTTGATTAAGGTTTGTTAACCCAGTAATTTTCGGAAAGCTGATTTAAAGATATCCGTGTGTCTCATTTTAGGCAGCCTATGTATGCACAAATTCGATTTTTCCCTTATCGTTAAAATAACATATTAAACTAATAATAACTGTAAAAAAATAGAATTAACCTCATAATGAGTTAATTAGGCGATGTTAAAGTTACTGATGCGAAAAGGCAAAAGCGGTCGGAAATGGTTTAAAAGATAAATTTAAAAATCTTCTTAGAAATTAACCTTTTCTCTGATTAATAAATACTTACATTTATAGGAGTGGTTAAAGTTCCTTTTTGGAAGCATTTGCTACAAGTTACGCATTTTATTATGATCCTGTTGCAATATTGCAGTAGAATATCACTGTGTTTTTTAGCCTTACAATTTTGAAAATTGAGGTTTTCATTTCCAGAGTCTTAAATCTCTAAATTGGAGTAATTTTGTATAAAAAATATGCATGACTTTCATTAACAGTTAATTTATGAAATGAAGCTGCATTGAAATTACACAAAAATTACACAGAATTTTTATTATCCAAAAATTATCCTAGGAATTTAAAATTGTCCCATTTTTGGATAATTACACAGAAATCGGCAACACTGCGTGAGAGGTACTTAGGGCTAGTGATCGGTCCCAGTTCTGGAACTTTATATGAGGGGAACCTGTCACTTTTATATTGGGTTGTCATTGGAGGTGGCTAATTAGCCCCCTGTTACCGGTCACAGGATATGTACTGGTTCAAAGGACAGGTTCATTATCGATTAATGTAATAAAAAATTTATAAGAATTCATGAATTGTTTACTTTTATATTATTTTTATTAAATGTATATATATTTTTATTTTAAAATTTTTCGTTAATGTCGATGGCGACACCGCGTATCGGACCAATGCTCATCCAACGTATGTTGTTTTATAGTCTTCAACGTTTACCACTGAGCCAAATATCGTTATTTCTCGCAAGTTGCTAATTGTGCACTTAAAAAGCATGTTATAAATTGACTCTCAACTGTTAAATTGTAAGTGTGTTTGTGTCAACTGGTTCTCAACTGGATCTTTGGTACTCAACAGGTATTGAGAAACCGGTTTATTACTGCAGTTGGCACAAATTTCAAGCAGCGAGTTGTTTGTAATACCTCTAGTTCTGCGGATGTTATTAAACAATCTAAAATGGTTCTGATTATACCCGTTCTAGAAATAATATTTTTAGAACATGTTCTAAAAATGTTTCTGGAATATAATATTTTTGTTAAATAAAATTGGTACAACTTTGATTAATTTTTAAAGCATATTTTGCGATTTTTTGCATGTTTGAAGCGCCTAAAGACATACTTTTAAAATTAATGAACTTCTTATCCTTGGTCAAAAGTTAGTCTTAAAAAAGTAATATACGTATGAAAGCGAGCAGAGAAAAAACGGTACGTCCGTTCGAGTCAGAATCACTTTCTGTGTCGGACATGGTTAATGTCCGTCCATCCGTCTGGCTGGTACATATGATTATTTTTTTGCACAAGGACGAAAGTTAGTGAATTTGCCATACAAATGTCCCGTGGAATAGAGTTTTAATGCATACGATATCTTAAAAATTAAAATGTTTTAATAAAATTTAACGCAAATAAGTTTTATATAAGTGAAATTCTGTATGCCGAATTTCGTGAAGATCGCACCATATTACTTTAAAGTGCATAAGTCCCATAAAAATGTTAGTATCAATTTCGGGAATCGCCCAAAAGTTCATAAATACTTGTGAGTGAATCTCAGTATTGACGTAATGTTTTGTTTTAGTATTTTTAATTTTACACTTAACACAAGTATAGGTCCATAACAGGCCCTTTCCAGAATTTTGGTACTCAGGTGCAATGGTATAGGGAAGCGTATGGTCAGGCTTGACCGAATATATTTTTTTCTCTCGTTTTTTTTACAAGTATCTGCATAAGTGAGTAGTACTCAACTCATTATGATTGTATATGTATGTAAAATTATTTATGTATATGCACACACCTTCAAATTCACTTGCAATATTTAAAATTTATTTATGAATAATCTCTTTTTTTGTGTAGACTATTTATATGACATGTGATGTTACTCATTTGCTTTTTTTTGTTGGGTAGTATACAACATACAGTGGAATTGAGTTGTTTTTGAAAGATACATATGTATCTGCGTAAATAAATACATATGATTATAATAGATCCTTTAAAAATAATCATTTAATATATATAAGCTTATAAATTAGTTTGTTTAACGATCACACTGTTAAAATATATATTTATATAAATATTGTTGCTTATATCGATGTATGTGTGGGTAATTTACACACTTAAATGTATTTTTATGCAGTAGTGTGTAATATTTTCCATATGTGAACTCAAGAGTCTGAAAATTTTCAAACTATAAAGTTTGTAGGCATTCAAATTTTTGTATGGAAAAATTATTAAGACAAATTAGTTATGACTATAAATAAAAAAAATTAATATTAATATATGAAAAAACTCTTTTAGTTAACTGATTGTCATCATCGGAAAATGTTGTTGCATGTTTTTGCCAAATGTAAAATGTTTATAAAATTGAAGTTTAACAATATTTCATAGCAAATTTTTTTTCATTTATGTATTTGTATGGAATAGTAGTGCAATTATTTTTACTTATTTATATGTATGTATGAATATTGATATGTATGACAATTTAGTCAACATGTTCATAGACATCATGTATTTTACACTTTAAAGTGTTTTTGAAAAACCAAATAGATCTTTTTTTTTAAATACTCATATGACAGTATATTTACTTACCACACATACACACATGCATTCATATGTATTTTTGATTTGTTAAAATTTTGTGTAGAAAGTGAATGATAGAATGTTATATACACAGAAAAAAATATTTCAAATAATTTGTTAATAGAATTACTAATTAAATTTGTATTGGAATTTAATTATATTATTTACTAATATAATTAATTTTTTAATTGGTGTAAATTTATATTTTAAATAAATTGAAAGTTCCTAAAGAAAATATTGGCATAGTTTGAAAATTTTCTTAATTTATAGGATTGGTTTAAAAAATCAGATAAAAGCCAGCAAAAACATTTTCATTATTAGTAACTATTTATTAACGTAGTTACTTGGTAACGATACATCAATGTTAATTGCCTTCATTATATTAATAAATACTCAATAGTATAATAGCAGATAAATTTCCATTCACCTGGATTAACAACCAGTAGAAGAAAGTAAATTATTGGTTCAAACCGACTCTGATGCTGTTGGTTTTGTAAAAAAATTTCTAAAAATATATTTTATCCAAAAAAGAAGCATATGGCACTAATTAGAGCGAAATGGTGTACTGAAAACGACATTCCCAAGTTGAAAGTAATGCTTTTTTTAAAGATATATATTTTTAAGTATCCCTAGAGTCCAAAAATAAATATATGAATTCATGGACAACTCAAACAGAAGTAACTACCCAAGAGAAAAAAGAACAAACACAAAATATGTTATTGGATTGGTTAAAAGTGATAGGGACCGGTTCTAAACGCAAGAGGGCATATTCAGCATTGATAAATGTAACACAACTTTGGAAAAAATAGATCTCAGAGGTTCTCAACTGGAACATTGTTGGCTATAAGGTGTTAATTGGTATTCAACTGGAACTATTACACAGTAGGGTAGTTATTTAGTTGATTTTTGTTTCCAATTATACTAAAAAAGCAAAGATTTTACTGCGTATATAAAATTTTTCAATAATTTAAGAATATTTTAAATTTTTTTCCTTAAAAATTATTAGCACAAAAGCACAAATCCTTTTTAATAAGACTTTGAAACCTTTTATAAAGACAAGATTTGTCTTGTGGAAATCTGTATACCTACCAGTTAAAACCAGTCTAGTTTTATGCGATAAATTTAAAATTAGATTATGGATACCTTTTTTTATTTTGTATTTTGTAAAATATAAAAAGATTGTACCGACTGACAGTCAGTTTCATATATGAAAATATCAATAAATGTATGAACGTAGATACCATACATAGCTCAAATGTGGACTCAGTTTTTTATTGGACATCTTTTTTGTTCTTAAAAGGGCTTAAGTTTGATTATAGCTCCCATATAAAGGTTTTTTATAAATAGGAATTACAGTGCCAAATTCTATGAGTATCGGTCTATAATTTACCTATGTCTAAGAATGTGTTAGTAAACAATTCCATTGAAAACATAAACAACATGATCTTCAGATTTTTTCAATTGAGTTCATTTAAGCTTAATAACTATGTTAATAATCTATGTACTTGACACTATAATGTCTAGTTAATAATTTTTAATCCATAAAATATTTAAACTAAAATTTAAAACATAAAAATATTCCTATTGATTTGCAAAAAAAAAAAAAAAAAAAAAAAAAAAAAAAAAAAAAANNGTTCGCACAATTGTTCGAGCAACCATGTCTGCCATCAAACGTCGTTTTGCATGCGGAAGCAGAGACGCTGTATGCAAAAATATCGAAGTGACACTGCCGGCAACCAAAAAATTATGATTTGTTCGACAAATGTTCTGCCCACTCAAAATCAAATAGAAAAAATTGTTTGTATTTCTCTGCCGACTTTTTGTTCATGTGCGAACAAGAAAAAGGCTAGTATAGACGGTACGTAAAAGATGGAGGTGGATTTGTTTGCATATTAAATAAAAATATTTTTGAATTCAAAAATAACTATAATTAAAGAACAAAAATAAGAATAATGATTCAAATAAAATATATTTATCATCCGACAGTTGAATCCAGTAAATTTTTTTTATAATACAAGATATTGTTTTATTCTTGCCAACTTTAAAATGTATCCGGATATGAAGATTATATTACTCGAAATTTCGAACTATTCAATGGAAGTTAATAGAGATTATATTACTGAAATCGAAAAAAAAACTCCACAGTTTTCTTAATCTTATTCCATAATTAGTCTTTGTAATTAATACTGATCCGTGTAAAATTACTCCTTCCTTTTCAAGTAAATAAATTAATGCTTGAATTATTTCTAAAAAAAATAATAAAACAATCACTCTTTGCATTTTCCACCAACTCAAAAAGACAATAAACGTCCATAGCATAGCAAATACTACCAACTGCCTTAAATAGTCTTTAGTAGAAGAAATACCACATTTTAAGTATTAAATTACAAACCATGTACATGATCTTAACAGGAAAATTAAAAAGGAAACTACTACGCAAAATGTTCAGTGTCAATAAATAAATAAATTCAAATTAAAAAGGAGGGCAGGTACATTTCATTTCATTGTCTATGAAACGAACGAGTTCATGTATATTGTGTAGTTTTTTTTTCCAACTATTTTTTGGTCTTTATAAGATTTAATACAATTAATCACTAAATCCAATTGCTAGACAAAACATATTTATTGAGTTGTCAAGGCATGAAGGCGAACATGATGGTTTTTACCATTGTACATGATTAGAGACATCATACTCCTTTTTTTTCTACCACACAATTCACAATAGTTTTTAGTTGTTTTTAGTTTGTTTTATTATGTTTTCTTTATTTTATTTTCATACTCTTTCAATAGATTATTTACTCAAAATACTTTATCTACGTTGTTAGACAGAGCTCAGACAATAAAGTTTCACATTTCACTAGTCAAACTGAATACCAACCAAAACAACAATAACAAATCCAACCAACTCTTAAAGCAAAACAGGCAAAACTATTCAGCGAACGGACAAAGTAACTAACAACTAACCAACCAACCAACGTACCAACCTGTCCGTCAAACAGTCATTTAGACCAACTTTAATTTTCTACTCTTTAAAAACAACGACATCAACTACAATAGCGAAGACATTTAAATTGTTGTGTATGCGGTTTCGATTTCAAAATACTTACTAAATATCAATACATTTCAAATTTATTTATTTATTTTTTGTATTTTATTGCAAAGAAAAAAATAAAACAACAACTCTTACTTATAGAAAGAAACTTATTGTTAATGGCTATGTAAGGAGATTTAGTTCGCAAAATTTGTTTTCTGGTTAGAGATTACAATGAAGTGATTTAATGGCGTCCAATTAATATTTGAGAGTTTGTAGAAAAACAACTTTTTTGAGCTTTAAAATACTTTAGTAATTTAAATACTTATTACTTAGTAGGATACTTCAGAAACAGTTCAGTATTTGGTATTATTTAAATAGAATTTATATTTGTGCAATATTAATTTTTTGTTGGGGGTAATAATTATTTCTGATTCTGGAGAGTAAAAAAAACTTGCTTTTTTATACCCTACACCACCAAAGGATTTCTCCCGGAATAGAGATTTAACACTCAAACATACCTTAACAATTTAAATATTTTAATGAAATTCAAAATAAATAAATTTTATGTATTTCATCAAGATCGGTCCATAATTTACCATAATTTCTATATGAACCAATCTTTTGAAAATCACTTTAATGTGCATAAATCCCATAACAATGTTAATAATTATTTAATATTCGACACATATAACATTTATATAGGTATGAGTAACACTGCAAAATTTCATGAAGATCAGTCCATAATTGACCGTAGCTCCCATATAAGACCCAATTTCGGGAATCACCTAAAAGTGCATAAATACATGTGAACCTTAGTATCGACATAATATTCTGCAATATTATGTTTTTCTTTTCCACTTAATACAACTATAGGTCCATAATTGGCTGCTTCCCGAAATTTGGTACACATAGGCAATGATTTGGTACACATATGGTCGGTCTTGACCGACTATACCTTCTTCTCTCGTTTTTTATTACATATTTTTTTAACAACAAACACTTTATCAAAGACAAAAATTGTCATTGCAAAGTAACTACATCCGTAACTACATACCATTACCAAGTTTATGCTGGGATAATTCTAAATGATAATTCATTTAGTTAATTTAAATGAAAAAATTGTATTATTTTATAACATTACATACATATTTATACATATGTATGTCTAATATATTTTTTTAGAAAAAAAAACATTCTTTTATTGTTAATAAATTAAGAAAATTAAAAAAAAAAAAATTAAAATAAATATTCAAGAAATAAAACAACACAATTTATGGTAAGTAAATTCTGCAAATTAGACTATATAAATAAATAAATAAATAAATAAATAAATAAATAAATTCAACATTTGATTGTGGCATTTAAAAGCTTGAAAATCTTTCACTTAAAAAAAAATGGTAAGACATAAGTCCAAATACTTTTTTTTTAAACATTAACTAATAATTATGTTTGTATTTCCATATATTTCAACTTAATTTCCATATATATAGCTGAAGAACATTAGGTCTGGAGATGAATAGCTAAGCCGAATCGAAATAAATAATTTATAAATGTAAAGACAATTTGTTAATATAAGTTATCTTATTTAGATATGAGTATGTACATAGTTTATATTCGTTACCCGATTCGTTATAACATAACTTTTTGAGTATATAAAAAATTATCATTCAGTTTTAAATATCTGCTAGTTTTGACATTTAAAGTAAGTTTTTACAGTGATATTTTTCAGGAAATATTGTATATTAAATCATAATGACGAAGTTACATTTTCACTGATCATAACTTCCTTAATAAAAAAATAAAATGAAAAAAATTGTTTTCACAAATCAATTGTGAAAATGAGCCTTTTTTCTGGCATAAAATCAGAACTTAAAAATAAATGTCAATAATCATTACATGAACATTTTGTCTGTCGTTTAGTCATTCAAACAGACAGTCAGTCAATCAAAACCAAAAATAAAATTTTTAGTTTTTACTAACAAGGGAATAAATGAAAAAGGTTTTATTGGAAAGTCCATATAATCGATGATAGTACATACACACACACACACACTCAGAGCCACAAACACAAATATATATAACAGCTTGTATTTGTTATTTATAATATTTGTTGTTTTGTTTTTATTGCTTTTTTTGTAATTGCAGCATTGTTAGCGCCAATGATGATGATGTATTTGATATAATTGACATTTGGGAGCTTAAAGGTAGCAAAGTTCACTAATGAATTTTTCGTTTTTGAATTTTTGTCCATAAATCAATGTTTGCATTTGTAATACGATACAATAGTAAATGTTATAAATATACACACACATACATATATACATATGTATACTCAACATAAATGAATATAAATTGTTTATTTTGTGAATATATATATACGTTTTTTTTTGTATTGGTGTTTGTATACGTGTGTTGGAAGCAATTGAAGTTTAAATAAATAAACAATTACGTTGTTTCCAAGTATTCGCGTGTGTGCTATACATCGAGAATTTTAAAATATTTATTGTATTTTTCAATATATCAACAAACACGCAAATTAATATTTAACTAAAATCTTTAAAAATTCAATCAATTGGTTTTTGTTAAATGTTTGAAATAAATGTAAAAAGAAAAATAGATTTAAATTGAACAGAGTAGAAACAATCAAATTACGTAGAGAATTGTTAAAATTATTGACAATTGGCCAAAGTTATAAAAGGAATTTAGTTCTTTTTCTGTTAATTTTTGTTTATATTAATTACACTGTGTTACAGTACAAAGTCATTTGAAAACATATAAAAAAAACTGAATAGATTACTCTATTGATATATTCTCGACTGTTTTGATTGATTTGTTATTTTTGTAATTGTTTTTAAAAGTAAAATAATTAGTATGTTTATTAGTATTTGTATTAATATTGTTGGGTCGTAATCACAGAAAAAAGTCACCAATTAACAAATATATATGAAAATAATTCATTCAATTAAAAAGTTGCTCAAAGTTGTACCTCTCAATAAAATGATTATATCAGTTACTAAAAATTGTACTCAAATTTACTTTTTATTTATTTTTTTTTTTTGTTTTTACTTGAATATATTTATCACATTTTGGTAGAAATTGAAATAAATTTGTTAATTGAAAAAGAGATGGTAATAATTTTTTATGTAAATCTAATATTGAATTTAAATTTTTAAATCTTATTTAAATAAAATTTCCAAAATTTTCGAGTTTTACTAATTTTATTGAAATTTTCATATGTAAAATTTTTTTATACAAAATACTTATTGCAATATGTATATCAAGGCTATGAATTATTCACCAATTTAAATAATGTTGGCAATTTTTCTTTACAAATTTAAAACATAAATTTATTAAATAAGTATTCAGTTACTTTTAGACAAATATTGGAGAAATCTCATAGCTCCACTTGGTATTCTCTCTTGTGTTATATGTTCAATATCAAATGGATTATTATTTTTATCAATGCGACCAGTAATGTATGAATTTTTATTGGAAGATTTTATTTTCTTTAACATTAATATATTTGATGTTGTTGCTACAAATATTCATACATGAATATAATATATAGACATACATATACATATATTATTGTTATTAATGTCATTGTATTGTGCAATTGTATTGTAGTTTGTTTTGTTAGCTAATATAGAATTATATCGATAACAAGAATGGAATAAAGAATTATTTCATATTGCTTCGTGATTGAAGTGATTTTCCCTTTTTTTTGTATTTTCATATTTTTCTTCTAGTGGTTGGTTGACTGTACGTATGCATGTCTAAGAGAGAAATCATTTAGTTAGTATGTTTGTTCATGTATTTTTTTATTTTTTATATTTTGACCTTTTTGTATCCTTGTCCTAAACTATAACGACAATAATAACAAACAGCAATAACACAAACAGCAATAAGTAACTAAAATAACAACAAAAACAAAAAACAAGAAGAGCAATAACAAATAATGCCAATAGCAACGTGATAATATCGAATATAAAAAATGGAACGCAATCATTCATTGATTGAGCCTCACTGAAAAGTAAAATAGTCTTTTGTTCGGGGAATTCAACACAAAAGCAACTAGAACACTGCAGTATCTTAAATTTATTACACTTAAATGATTTATTGTTACAAAATACAGACACATCGTGATATACTCTCATAAGGACTAAGTAAGGACTGCCTGTATTAGACATTCTATTAAAAAAATGGAAGAACGACAGATATTTTTCTTTATAAATATTTATTTGTTTAAAATATAATTGATTTCAAAGAAATACTTTGAAGAAAAAACAATTTATTTTGATTCCATATAAAAGAGATTTTTAGTTCAATTCGTTTATTTAAGCATTGGCTTAAAAGCGATGTTTTTATAGATTTTCAAAAGATTTTTATTACTGCCTTGATATCGTGGATTTATGCAAATTTTTCCTGAAATAATTTTTACATCAAGAAATTTTGTAGTATGATTTCTTTAAAAATATTAAATAAAAGCAGCCGAATCTTTCATACCCTTCACCTTTATCCTTTTATAGTTTCACATTTATAAATTTAATTTTTTTCAAACAACTAAAATTTGAATACGAAGGAAGCAATTGGTTAAAAAAAAAAAAAATAAACAACAACACTGTTAACATTATATTATTGCTGTTGCAATTGGTTTATCCAAAAAAGTTAGTTTTTAATCTATAACGAATTTGTTTGATTCAAAATACTCAAATATTATAAAAATATATAATACCGATCTGTATAAAAATAAAAATCTCTATTTTGAATAAGGCCTTAAAATGAAAAATGAAGCCCGGCTTTTAAGCATATCTCCGTCATGAATGAATAGATCTTGCTAAATTTCAATTTCAAAATATCCAAAAGGATTTTCGATCGTTTGATATATGTATATATTGTACATGGCAATTATCGGTGGGCTTCATGCCATTTCAACCGACTCACAGATGGACGTCATCATTTCTTACAAGCATCCGGAAAATATTAACTTTTTTGCTCTCCGACAAAAATTTTGGAAATTACAAATCGAATGGCAAACGTCACCTGTTTCTATTAACATTTCTAATTTTTAGTGAATGTTAACAAATAGTTATGGTTTGACTTAATGCATGCACTCAAATACAAACACATGAAAACAAACAATCAATCGAGTGCATACAAACAGGCTGTGACATAAGAGAGAAATCATGTTAAATTAAATGGATGGCTTATAAATAAAAAAACACATGTATACATATATATATAAATAGGTACATTAGGGCCATCCATTTAAACATACTCAAAATTATGACAAGGGAAATAATTGTTCCAATTCGAAAGTTGAAATTTGCTCAAGACATCTTTTTTGTATAATCTTATCTAAATTTAAATTTGCAATACTCAGATTAAATACTTTTAATGTTGGGCGACCTTAAGATATACACACACATGTGTACATATGTATGTTTGTGGAAAGAAATGGATGAATGCTTAAGTGGTCTTAACCGCATTGCAGCACCTAAATCAGAATGTCAATTATCCGTAGCTGAAAACCAAACAACTAACTAACTATGCAAAGTAACTAACATAAACTACAATAAACAATCACAAACACACACATACGTACATACATACATACATACTGGTAAATACATTTGGCACTTTTAACTTAACAAACAGAGAATCATATATACCCAACACTTGCACAAAGTGACATAGAAGTGCAAGAAAAAAATCTCACATATATTAAAATTAACGAGGTCAGTATTTTCAGTACTTTTGAGATATGAATTAACTATGCTTTTCATGAAAAGAATACTTGAAGTTTAATGGTACTTAACTGAAAAAATCAGTAAAAATTAAAATAAAATAATAAATTGAATAAAAAGTATAGGATATAAACATTTTTAATACGGTGAAGTCCCAAAAATGTTCTTTTCATTTGTTTAGAAATAACTTTTAAGATGGTAAAGTATGATTTGTCTATGTATTAGAATATTTATAAATTAAATTTTATTTCATTTTAAAGGTACATTTTAAACGGCTTTCAAAACAACATTTGAGAATATGTATGTGTTTGTTATGATATTAAAGCAATAAGGAAGCAAGAAAACACAAATCTATTGAAATAAAATGACAAAACAACATTAAAATGCATTTGCCAAATTTACAAACCCTTTTGCCAACTACGTGCACATATAATTCTATATACAAAAGATAGACAAGCAACATTTTTCTATACATATACAAACATGTATGTATGTATGTATATGAGTTTATATAATAGTTTTACTTCTTATTCGGCATAATCTTTTATCGAATCTATCCCTCAGTTATTCTATACAAATACTTATTTTAGGCACAATGAGTAGTAAAAAAAAACAAATGCAGCAACAACACAAACCTAGGATCCTGTAAAGAAGTTGTTGTAAAGAGAAAGGCCTAAATCTAGATACACAGTTAGACAGGCTTAAATTGTAGACAATAAGCATACTTGAAAAATTTATGTAGCATATTAAGAGGCGTCGTAACATGTTCCAGAGATTATTTGTTGAAGGTTTTCCTCTTTCGTCTTTTGTCTGTATTTGTATTTTTCATTTAAATTTTTTTGTTCTAATAGTTGTTGATGTTTTTGTTGTTGTAAAAAATATTGTATCTGAATATTGTTTTTTTATTGCCCAGAACCATTAAAATTGAATTGTATTGCCAATTGTGCTGTAAACGAATAAATTTTTAAGCTATAAACTCTGTATATTTGTGGTTAGTTTTAAATTTCCTATATATAGTATACTTTTAGGCATATATTTCTATACATTTTGGTTACTATGTTTGAGTTGCAAGAGTTTTCTTGTTTTATTTTTTTATGTGAATTCTGTACAACTCAATAAATGACTTGAACATTTTTATTTACAAATGAATGCATAAAATACTCCTCATTGGGTTTATTTGCTACAAAGTTTAAGTATTCGTTACAAACCTTTTTGCTAGATGATTTTTGCTTCAATCGTTTTTTTTTCTTCTCCACAATTTTCATTTGTTTTTCTGCAGCTGTTGAGGTTTGAGAGGTTTGAAATTTTGCTTGATTGGACATGTAATTGATCGTTGTAAACGAAATGCTTTTGCTACAAACAATATATTTCACAATTCTACAGATGATTTTGTTGTTGTTGCTAAACAGCCCAAATATTGTTACCTACTGTTGGAGTTGTTGTGTGTCCTATTGGAAAGATGCCTAAGACAAAGTATGATGTTAAGTACTGACACATCGACACTTTAACATATGACTGTTTGAATGAAAAATAAGTGTGTGTATGTGTGTGATGTGTGCTAGTAAGCAAATAATGTATTAACACTATGAGTAGTTTGAATACCGAATTTAGGTTTTTAAAGTGTTTCATTAAGTAAATTTTAAATGCTTTTTTCTGCAATACTACCATGATCAAAGATCATGAATTTAATATCGATATATTTGCTATTACTAAACTTAATTATACCCCTTTCTTATTTGAACTTTTATGATTTCAACAAAACATTCTTTCCCTTTTAACATGTATCCCAGTTAGAAACTAAAAAATAAATACATATAAATATTTATATGTATATACATTCGTGTGTATGTATAATTTACACACAATCACAAATCTATCAACATAATCGAAAAAACGGATATCCCTTTAGCAATTTGATGTCTTGAAGTTGTAGCTAACTAATTGCATTTTCCTTTTAAGTTTTTCCACCACTTCTCCCATTTGCTTTCCCTTAAAAATCACCATTTTACGCTTCAACTTTTTCACATTAACATAAATATGTGTGTGTGCGTAAAGATCTGAATGCTTCTTTCGCTTTAGAGCAAAGAAACATTTCCTATATAAGAGGTATCCAAAGTTCCGTTAATGATGATATGTGGTGCTCTTTTTCTAAACGTAAAGTTGTACAATCATCTGTTACAGATTTATTCTTACAAATTTTCAATAATCCCCCATAGTGCAATGCTATTTGGATATATTTAAGGCCTGAATATTGTAGGACTGCCAATT
>MINK01174811.1:0-26302 GCA_001735545.1 Phormia regina
AAAAAAAAAAAAAAAAAAAAAAAAAAAAAAAAAAAAAAAAAAAAAAAAAAATGACTATAAACAAACGCATACTTACAAATATATACATATCTATGAAATACATACATATATTTGTATGTTTAGATTTGTGTATGTATGTATGTTGGTCTATAACACTGATGATGTTGACAAGTTTCCTCATTATCAACAACCAGTCTCTAGTGGCACTTAAGTGCGACCTCATTTTCGTTTATTTTCAAATTGTATAAAAACATGTTCATGCATAAGCTTTAACAACATACAAACATAGATACATACATATATACTTTCTATATATTCTATCATTATTCCCAGTTATTCTTATAATACATGCTTATATTTATACAACTACAAATACTTGTAGTCATGCTTTCTATACTGTTACATATTTATGTACCTTTTTTTTGTCTTGTTTTGCTGCATAGTTTAAGGAGCTCAATTGAGGGTGTTTGGGTGTTGATATTTAATATTTATATTGTTAAGATGTGTATGCACTTGTTGTTATCCTTAGAAAATTATTATTATCATTATCCTTAGCAATGTATTATGTTGTTATAAGCAACAACTACAAGATATGTGTGTGTGTGTGTGTGTGTATACACTCATAAACACAATTTAGACCACAGAAAAAAATTGATTTACAAATTAATCATTACAAGGTTTAATATTTCATTCATCTTTTAAGACAATATGTATGTATATGTCTAGATGTTTATAATCAAAGGCAATTATTTATTATAAAAAAGGATTAGCTTCAAAGAATATTTACAAAGGATTTTAAGAAAAAAAGAAATAAATAAATAAAATAGAAAGTAAATGTTTTAATTGAATATTTTTTTATAACATTAAATTATGTAATTAAATGTAAAACAAAGAAAAAGGGATAAATTTTTAGGAAAACATATAATAAATATAAATAAAAAAGAACAGCTTTTATTGGAAATTATAAAAGTCCATATATTTCAAATTTAATTAAACAGACAAATGGAAGTATTTTTATAAATCCAAGCACGGAAACTAAATAAAACGTTCGAGGTTGAAATGCGCTAATTATATTACGTATAATTTTTAAGATCAAAAAAAATACTGAAGTTTAATATATGGAATTTGAACTTAAATATTTTAATGTACAGACAGAGGGACAGACATTGCTTGATCGCCTATAAATGAATTAAATAAGCAATAGGTATGACAGATTTTTAATATCATTATAAACTATTAGGGCCAAAAATATTTTATAAAATATTTTAATAATTTCTGTGTCAAGTTGCAAATGTTTCAAAATAAAAAATTTTAAACTTTAAACAAATTCTCACGAACAGACAGACGGACAGATAGTGTTAAATCAATTTGAATAATGTTGTGGCATGAAAGACATATTTTTTATTAAGGATCATTTTTATTAATTTATAAACTTTCCCGATAATCTCTGGATTGAAAATATTATTATTTATTTTATTAAATAATTTAATGTTCAGACAGATGGACAGACATTATTTCATAATCTTTGAAAACGTTTATAAACCGTTTTGAGTTGTAGTTATAAACAAAGGAAGCGATTTAATTTTAATAATAAAATCTTTATAAAAATAACAAAATATTTAAGTATAAATGTGCTTGCGTCAAAAAGCTTGTGTTTCAAATTCAATAATTTTATTGAACTAATTTTCATATACAGACAGACGGACGGACATCTAAATTTCTTAATCAGTACTTTCGCCCAAAAATCTTATTTTGAAAGATTATAGATAAATTTTTATAATTCCTGTAAGGATAATTTTAGATAAACCTTAACTTTAAAGGATTAAAATTCAAAAAGTTTAAAGAAACTCGAAATGGAATTCAATTAATTTAATACGCAGACAGATGGACATACATTAGTATAACATTTTTGAAAACGATTGTATGCTGTTTTATATATTAAAAGTCGAAGAATGCTATTTAAGTTTATACACTATAGGCAATACTACAAAAGCTTAATAAAGTTAACAAAAAAATTGTCCCTTTAACAAGTAATCTACGTTCCAATTTCAAAAATTTGTTTAAACAAATTTTCATATACAGACAGACGGACGGACGAACATTGTTAAGTCAACTTAAACAATACTTTGGCAGAGAAATTATATCTTGGAAAATTATAGAACAATATTCCTAATTTCCAAAAGGATTACTTAAAACAATCCTGTGGTTTAAAGACTTAAGTTTACATTTTTATAAAATTAATTAAAAATAGATTTTAAATTATTTAATATAAACACAGATGGACATACACTGCTGTGACATTTTTGAAAGTAATGTGAAATCGTATTATATATAGCTAATATCATAAGGATTTAATTAATTTTATCAGTACAAAGTTTGGCAAATTTTGTAGAAATATTCCTTTAACAAATGCGTTCTAAATTAAACAAAAAATTTGTTTCACGCATTATGATATTTTTTAATCCTTTCAATATTTGTTATATTTTATCTCCATTTACTTATTTATATTAATATGTATGAGTAAAATTTTCTAATGGTTTTAGCAAACTATAATAAATTAAATATGACAAACATCATAACTTTTAGACATTTTAATATATTTAGATAGATTAATAAAGTCATATTAAAAATATGATTTAAATCAAATCACAAACAGAGTGACAGTAATATAAAACAGCAAAAGTTTTTAGAGCGTAAAACAAATGCAACAAAAATGAAAAAAAAGAACATAAATAAAAATTAAATAAATAAATAAAAAGAACTAAAAGAAAAAAGTGTGCTATGATAAATTAATAACATACAAGTGTAAAACGACATGTAGATTTATCATCATAAAGTCTTGGTTTAAATAACAAACAACAACAACAGCAAAATGTTGAAAATAAAATTTCTGCTACATTAACAGGATGCATTTCTGTTACACACACACATTTACAAACAATCATACGAAAAGTATTTTACATATACACAGCAAGGATATGAAATATGTATAACAGTAATTAGTTTATAATATGTGTTGGTCATGCCAACGTATACACATTTCCTTACTAATAAATTTATAAACGTATTTCAGTTACATTCATATGTATATACAACATTTTACTTGCATTTTAAATGTAAATGTATTTGTATGCCACAGGAAAAAAAATCACATTCATATTGAGTGAGTGTTGAGTTCACCACTTTTACATACATTTATAAATTCATACAATTTTGTAAAACTCAGAAAAGTTCTTTTTTTTCCTTGATTTTTAAAGCTCTGTGATATGTAGATAGATTTACATACATATATGTATATGTGTATGTGTGAATGGTTTAATTCATAATTGAAAATCTGTTCACACAGACTGAACAAATACCACATGAAAACACACCAACCAACACTATCTCAAATAAACATATGTGTGTCTGAAAAAAATAAAAAAAAACATATAGTACGACACCTCTGTCTGTCATAAATTAAGCTTCGAACATGTAAGTGATTTTTTTCTATATTTTTTTGTGCATTTTACTGAAACTGGGTTAAATTTTGTACAAAATTATGAAAAACTATAAAAAGAAAAAAAAATCAACAAAAATAAAATCAACATTATTCATCCGTCGTAATAAAAAAATAAAAAAAAACTTAGGAAAAAATCAGGAATTGTATGCAAATGTATGTCATATAGATGAAACTAAATGGAAATTTATAGGATTTATATGAATTTATGATTTTTTCCCTTAAAATCTCTTTCAAACAGATGCCTTTCAATTGCAAAATAAAATAATATTAAATTTTATTTTTAAGTAAAATTTAAAATCACACAAGAATACACATTTTATTCTCTATATCAAAAAATATATATAAAATGTTCAACTAAACTAAACGGACTTACAGATTAGTTGCATAATTTATAGATGTTACTGCAACAAAAGAACTCAACAAATATACATACATATGTTGGATAAGCTTACAAACACCAACGCAAATTACATATGGCTGCATCTAAAAAAATCCCAACTTGCTGAAAGCAATAATTCTGTGTAGATTAAAATAATGTCTTTTTAAGAAAAAAAAAAAATTGTTTAAAATTCTAAAGACTTTAAGCAAACTTTCACGTACAGACAGATGTACGGATATCGTTAAATCGGTTCAAACAATATTGACAGCACCAAAATTACTATTCTAAAGATTATAAATCGATTTTGATTATTCGACTAATGATTTTATAATCTTATTCTTCTTTGATTAAAAGGCTTTAATTTAAAGTTTTATGAGATAAATTAGTAATGACATATAAATTATATTATAGACAGACAGATGGACAGACATTACTTTATCATATTTAAAAACCATTCTTAGCCGTTTTGTACACTAGAAGTCAAGAGAAAACATTTTAATTCTGTTTACTATTAATTCCATTACAGAAATATCATAAAAATATCAGGTCTATCCAACAAATTACCAATGTTTCTAGTTCAAAACTTTAAAAGAAATTATATACAGACAGAAGGACTGCCATTGCTCGATTATTTTTAAATAAGATTCTAATACACTCTGTTTGCTAAAATTATAATAATATCTCTGAATTTTGTTCACTATAAACACCAACAACATATTTTTCAGAAATTAACAAAAAATGTTATTCGTAGAATATTTCATTAAAATAATTTTTTTCAAAAATTGAATTACAAATTTTAATATACAGACAGATGAACAGACATTGATAAATTATTTTTAAAAAACAGCTCTTCAGCTTTTGTATATTAAAGAACAAATCCAGGCATTTTGCTTTCCAAATCGTTTAAAAAATATGTAGCTAAAAATAACTTTTGCTCAAATTTTTTCTATAAAAAAGGTTAATTGATGTGCAGACTGCTGGACGGACATTATAAGATCATATTTAAAAGAAGTTTTGAACCAAGTTTTATATTAAAAGTTAAATATATCCTTTTAATTTAATATATTTTTAACAAAATTACAAATACCTTCTAAATTTTTGTCAGAACAAATATTAGGCTATATATCTCTCGCATTAATATTTTTTCAAAAATGTAAAGACATTTCGAGGCCAGATCTAAAATTCATCATTATTCGATTTATATGTTATAACTGGAATATGCTCATATCATTTTATTTATTCAAGTCATATTTTTAATTCAAAAAATAATCTTCAATATGGATTTGATAACAAAAAAATGATTTACAGACGAATGGACAGACATTGGTAAATACTTTTCAAAAATTCATTTATCATAAAATTAACTTTTATTCTAAAGTCAAATATGTTGTACAATTTCATATGCAAAAGGAACAAAACATCGAAACCAAAACTCTCCTGGGGAAAAAATTTCATTAAATTAACTTTTAAAGTGTAATTTGTGATATGAAATACAAAAATTGATCAGGTCACAAGCCCATTTAAAGTCTGTTCAGATTTTTAATCATGTTTTTTCATAACATGCTTATTCTACAGCAAGATTTCTGATCTCTGTTGCTATTATAAGATATAAATATGTTTCTTTTTTAAACGTTTAAGACTTTTTTTAATTTCCAAAAAAATAAATAAATAAATAAAACTTGATAAATTCTATTATATATAATATACTTTTTTAAGTGTACCATTTAATAAAGATCTGATTGCACATACATTAAAGTAACAGAAGTATAGTATGACTATATATATTTATTCATATATATTCATATGTATGGTTAGATGAAATTTCAACTTACTGGTGCTAAACATACCTACACGAAACTAGAGCATCATAAATTGCAAGCGCCTAAAAGCGGTTTATATAAAAGAGTTATATATTTAGTACCAAATACATACATTTACTGTTATATTTACACCTAACATAAATGCATATACACAAACTGAGCATAACCATAAACCTACACATACATATACATATACATATATGTGTTAGTTTTAAATGCTAGTAGTGTCTGTCGGCTTATTTATTTGTCTATCTATCTATCTGACTGTCTGTATATATAGTTATGTATATGAGAAAGGTAAAATTATAATGCTCCCCAAGCTAAGATACAGTATGAAATATACACAAATACATAAACATAAATAATAGTAGGGAATATATTTAAAGAGCCACATGCATACATACATACATTCATATAACTATCAGTAAGCATTTAAATGTATATATGTATGTATATATGTATATTTTACACTGCTGCAGTATTGTATTTATTATTTCTGTTTGTATTTGTTTAGCGCTTTTAAAATTCTACCATTTGTTCGTTCGTTATTTCTTTCATTTATTCATGTTTGTATTTATTTCACATGCATACATACAAACGTTTATATATATCATATGCGGTGCCATAATTTACTGTTTAAATCTCCCTTTAACTTTACTATAGCTCCCTCACCGAAAAAAATATAAAATTTACTCGTTATATACTTATTCGCATACATAAATTGTATGAATACTCTTGCAGTTATTGTTAACATTTAAGTTTATTTTAAAATCATAAAAATGTTCTTTCATGTAGTTAAATATGTTTATATGTTTGTATGAGTGCAGTTAAATACACATGTACGTATGTATGTATGTAGTATATTTGTTTGAACATTAAATCAGCATTTCAGTTTATTTTCAGTATTATTTATTTTTATACTTTATAGCAATGGGAGGTATTATTATAAGTTTGTGTTGCTACACAACATAGCTATCATTTGATATATAAAGAATTCAGCATATATTTCAGAGTCAATTTATAGGTTGAAATATGGCGAGTCGAGATCCATATAATTTAAATTGTCTTTGATATAAAACATAATAATATTTTTTAAAAACAATTGTTGCAGAAAAAAATTTGATTAAAAAGTTTAATATACAGACAGAAGGACGGACATGGTTAAATTGAATTAAAATAGGATTTCAATCCAAAATTTTAGACCCAAATCCAAATATGCTATTTTTATTTTAATTGTTATAATTAATTTGATTATCTTTTCCAAAACAACTGTCTCTCGATGAACAAGTTTGTGTACCAAATATCATCAAATTGAGTTCAAACGTTTTATAAAAAATTATAATACAGACAGATGGACTGAGATAAAGATTTTAAGAATTTTTTTAACCTAAAATTGAACATAAATTTCATACTTATGATATGGCTATAAAAATTGCAAATTTTGAAAAAATATATATAAAAAATTGTCAATCCAATTACATATTTAAAAAAATTATTTTAAAAATTTAATTTTTTTATTTATAAAAATATTTAAGGAAGTTTTTTTTAAGTTTATATAAAGTATAGAGCATCATATATTTAGCATAACACTACTATATTTTTTTTAAATTTCCTTCTTATTTTCTCTACCTCTTTTTTATTGATTAACAAATAATATTCATGAGTAAATATATTTTTATTGTTATTTTTGTTTGTGGTATATTGAAACGTGTTGCGTGCCAAATAACCGTGACATTTAACAAAAATAAATATTAAAAGTTTCCCAGAAATATCATCGCAATAATAATTAAAAGTAAAAAAAGTCTAAATGGTAGGCTATTCAAACGATCTGATTATAGAACATTACTTTTGTCCGTTATTAATGAAGACCAAAATATACACCAATAGATCAACTTAAACTAGGATTTGATTTTCTGTTGTAAATAAATATTTTGAATTTAATATAAACAACTAAAAAATTACATAATACGAAAAAGCTTCAATAGTATAATCATCAATAGTATAATTTTTTAAATAAATTTATATATATAGACGGAAGGACAGGCATTGCTGTTTCGATTTGATAGGAAACTCTTGTACATAGATGGATCCCATGAGTTTAAACTTTATGATATGTCTCTAAAGATCAATAATTCAGTGAACTGTTCTCTATAAATATGGCAGCAAAAATTTTACAATCATTTCCGAAAATATCATCTTTCCGACTATGTATAGACGAAAGGACAGACATTGCTGTTTCGATTTGGCAGGAAATTCTGTATTAGTTGTTATACCAGTACATGGTTCCATGAGTTTAATGTAACCTTATTAAATAAATTAATAAATTCCTTAAAAAAGTTTGCATATCTGTTGCTAAAATTTAATCTGTAATTTTAATACAAAAGTTGCATATACAGACATAGGGACGGACGTTTGGTAAAATCTTATGCCCTGATATATAAAAATCCCATTCTATTTATGACTTCATTGGTCTACTTTAAACAACATTATGGGTTTCCTTAAGCAATTTCCTCAAAGTAATTTGTAATTTAACCTATAAATCGAATTATTTAAACAGACGGACGTTAATATATGGATGTGAAGAAACATTCTGTGTTTATTTGTATAAATAAATTCCTGTTTGTTAGACCAAAATATGGCTTTATCACTCCACTTTCACTCTCTTTATACAACACTAGCAATTTTAGTAAAAATTCTGTGAAATATTTGTCAAATAAATAATTTGTTATTTAATTATCAAAAAAATAATAATAATAATAATAATATATGGACAAACGTTATTGGAGTGATTTGGTGAAGTCAATAAATAATCCCATCACTTTTTATATTCAATTACTTTGGATTAAACATTTTTCAGAAAATTCTAACAAATGTGCACGATATATAGACAGACGGACAGACGTTACTAGGTTGATTTGAAAGATTTTCCGTCCTGATAACCCTATTTTAAAAAATTCTAACAAACTTTTGTCAAGTTTAAAATTTAAAATTTTCAAATAATAAATATCCAACAGGATTAATTATTTCTTTCTTTTTCTCGAAAAAGACTAAAAACTGCACAACTTTTTATTTTACTTATATGACTAATTAAATATTTTTTCTCCACAAATATCTTTGTTTAACAATTTATTTATAATATCTTTTTATCCGGCACTTTAAATTATAATTCTTTTAATGAACCAATACAAATGTTGATTATTTACTTAAAATTTAAATACACACTTTATATTTACATTTTATTACCACATTTTAATTAACCAGCTTTAAATAACACATACACATTTATATGAGTATATATAAATCAACATTCACACAAACACATATTTGTGTAAATAAGTTAAATTTGTAACAATTTCAAAATCCATGTACCCATATCCGTTCTATTCATTTAACGTATTATCCAAATTAAACAGTTGGTGCTGATAACTCTCAATACAAGTTTTAGAGATGTTAATAATGCAACAAACAACAAACGGAACATATTTGAAATGCATTCAAATTGAAGAGATAAATTTTTGTAACAAATTAAAAAAAATATATATATATATAGATATTTTGTTTTAAGTAATAGTAACGCATTAAACACACATACACCCGGACAGAAAGACAGACGGACAGACAGACAGACAGACATAGGCCAATAGTTACAAATAAATAAACATCAGTGAAAACAAGCAAATATGAAATTAAGCATTCATGTGTAGTTAGAAACATTAGTTTAAACTACATATATTTACATACAAATACATTTAACATTTATAAAGCTTAAGTAGTGTGTGCGTGTGTGTAAGTGTATGTGTATTTACATTAGTTGCAGTATAGTGTCAATTGTCATGTTTACTGCTGCTGCATTGAATTTGTCATCACCGTTGTTGCGCACTTCCGTTTCCGTGTATTGTATAGCGTTGTTAAATAGAACATCAGCAACAATAACTACAACAACATAATGATAAATAACAGTTAAAGCAGATGATGCTTAAAATGTTAAAATAAACACAGGAACTAAGTACCATCATCACACATCGCATCACAACACATTCAGGCTACATGAGATTTTACCACTACACTATAATATATACACACATACACTATCCTATTTATATATCTTTATATGTAGGTGTTGTCATAGTTCAAGTTTTTGCTAATGAGGGTGTTATTTAAGCTTAAAGCTATACAATTGTTAGATAATTTTAAAAACGTTTTTTTTTTTTTTGTGCATATGTAGGTATTAACAATAAATTTACACTTTCACGTAAATAAACAAATACCTACATGAATAAATATACATACAAACAAATGTGTCACAGGCATTTTTATATACATATACACACTCATGAATAATGTGAACTAGGATTGATTGTGCTTGTATTTATGTGCATAAATTTATTCATCCATTTGTCTATCTATCTGTCCAACGGTCTGTCTTTCTGTCTGTCCGTCCGTCCGTCCGTCTGTCTGTCTATCTATCTGTGTGTTTTGTTTGGTTATTTCAGTTATTTTTTCTGAAATAAAAAAATTAAAAATAATGCCTCAATAATTTCAATTCGCACAAAAAAATATTTTACATTTAATTAGTTCACCGTTGTGACTGAATTATTATTATTTTTTTCTTTTGTGTTGATAACTATTCTAAAAATCCCTAGATAATTAAATTTCCATAAAAATTATTGTTCAAATAAAATTGCCAGTATGTTTTTGATGATTTATTTAATTTTGTTTAAAATATAAATTCATATTCATGTATATATGAAAACAGTTGCCACAATTGATATAAAATAAATTAGTTATTGATTTGTACAAAATAGTGGTGACGAGATTCATGTTAATCATGTGAATTGTGAAGTATTTATTATAATTTATAATAAACTATATGAAAACCTTATATTTAGCCTAATAAATTTACAGAAAAAAAGGTTTTAAAATTTAAAAATCAAAATATGTCTGATCTAGAAAAAGTTTTGAATATAAAAAGAAAAGTTTTTAAGTTTCATACATCTAGAAATTTTGGCATACTAATAAAGGATTTATTAAGCTTTTTAAATATTAATCATAGGACTACAAATATTAAACTCACAGAAAAAATTTAGTGCAAACATTTATTATTTTTCCAATATGTGTTTGTGTGAATGTTGATTATTGCTATAAAACGAATTTTAAAATCTTAAAAATTCTTTTAAAATTTTCTTATTATTTTTTATTAAGAATTTAAAGAATAATCCTTTATTATAATTATGTTTTCTTGTTTAAAAAATAGTATATTTTGAATAAATTCCTAAATTACTTAATTTACTTTAAGTCAGTCTACTTAAGACAATTCTCATTTCTGTTGAATTTATTTTATATTCATTTCATTATAATTTATTGGTTTACAATTTTATTGTTACCACATTTATATTGTTCAAATATTTATTAGGGGGTAGAAAGTTTCGGTAGACTGAACAATTTTACTACAATTGCAATTGTATTGCAAACAAAGTGAAATAAAAAGTTTTTCTTTTTTGTATTTAAAACTATAGAACACATTCAGCACAGCAGTAATGACTACAATAATCATGATATAAGTAAGTAGTTGTTGTTTTTATTCAGAGAATACAAAACACAAAGGTACCCTGTAACTTCCAACACATAAAGACTTCAGCAAGCAGGCAATTAACCAGACATTTTAAAGCAGGAATGGAATGTTTTGTAATGTGTCTCAGAGATCATAATTTCAGTGACTTTAATCTATAAATATGCAGCAAAATTTATAAATCGTATTCCCCAAAGGATCAGTTTGCAACTACTTTGCACATCTTTATTTATAGCAATGATGATCTCAACTGATCTAGCAATACTTTGAAAACAGCTATTTGCTAACTAATAACTGAGCTATCAAATATAGCAGTGTTATATATAAGTCCAATGCATCTTCTGTAAAGTAAGCACATCTAGCAACCGTATACTTTAACAAACTATCACACAGTGAGGAATTTTTTTTATCATAAGCCTATAACTTGTTTAATGTTTAACACTGAAATTTTTTTAAATAACAATCTTGTTTAATATTAGTTATAATCCCTTAGCATATGTTTGAATAATTCTTAATTGAATTTGATTATTAAAATATATAAAAATATTTTAAAAGTTGATAAGAAAATTATAGCTTTTTCATAAAATAATTGCAGAAACAATTTTATTAATTTAAATAAAACACTCAATGTGGAAAGACATCCGGACAGATATTATAAGTTGATCACATATTTTTATAACGATTCATAATTAATTATGAAAATCTTGAAAACAGAATGTTTCAAGATTTTCAGAAACTTTTATTGGAATCAAGAGGCCGCATAAACATAGTATAAAAATATTTTTTAAATTAAAATTAAAAAAAAAATCTTAACATAGTAGAATATTTTTATGTTTTTAATAGCTCAAAAACTTATTAAATGATCATATTGAAAATTTTCCAGTATATAATGATCGTATCAAATTTTTCGATTTGCTAACTAAAAATCATTTCTTTTTTAATTTTTGAACTTTTGGAAAGTTTTTTGTTATTTTTATTTTTTGTTATCAGAGTAGAACTTTCTTGAAAGCTTTATATATTTGTATTTATAACCTAGAATAAATTTTCGATTCAAAATCTCTGATGGTTGTGGTCATATTCACAATTAGGTGAAGATTCTTCATCTTTGAAACTGCAATAAAAAGAAATCAATTTAATATTAGACCATTAGTAATCTAAAGTATGTACAGTTTAAATTTTCAAACTAGCTACTAAAATTTTTCTGTGAAATGAAAGAAATTATTAAAAATTATTAAAAAACAACAGTGATTGAAAAAGACCTTTAATATGCAAAATTTTGAAAAATATGTTAAAACTGCAGGGTCTCCTACTATCTACAAATGCAATCAAGATTCATACTCATAAAAGTCATTACAGACAATACATTTACAACTTAAAACACATACATTTGCATTGACACAACAAAAAGAAAAAAACTACAACAAAAACAAAAACTACTGGAAACTGTTAACGCTTTTTATTGTTTGTGTTTATTTTCGTATGAAAACAAATTGACCACAATTTGTGTAAAAATTTATGATTAATTAAGGAGTAATTTGACTGTCTGCTCTTCCTAAGGTTTTATTTTCAGATATTTTTTTGAGAAAATCTCATAAAAGTTTTATGGTTTCATATAAACCAGTAATGCTTTTTATTAACTTAAGACAGAGACAAAAGGAAATAAAGGGAAATTAAAATTAAACGTTAAGTTCTCAAATTTATTTCGAGAAATATATTATTCGTTTAAAAATCATACAAATATTTTAAAGCTATTTAAATTTATTTCTGATTTTTTTTTTTAATTTCTTAAAACAAAATAATTTCAATTAGTTTCCTTTTAAATTTCAAAAAACTGTAAATTATTTCTTGCTATATATCCATTTAAAAATCCATTAGCATTTAAGTGTATCATTGTACAAAATATCAAATATATTCATATACATATGTATATATGTATGTATATATGTATGTTTGACTTGACATAATATTCCTAAACCAATTTCAAAGCTACAAAAGTGATTTTAGTCAACCATTAAAAGAAATTCATATAGACAAATAAAATTGTATTGTATGTATAGAGTAGTTATGCATATAGCTAATACCATACACTCATGCAATATGCCACAACTGCCAAATAGCACTAACTATTACAATGACATTTAAGCTAGAGTATGTATGGTGGCATAAGAAGTGTATTGTTGATCTAGCCACAGATTTCAATCAGTAAAAGCTAAATTTCATAGAAATTTACATATTGCTTTTATTTTTTTACATATATACACACACACATATACATATAAGAAATAAATATACATATTTTTCGCTATTAAAGGGGGTACAGAATTAATCGTTGAAAAAAAATAATCGAGTTTGGAAAAATCGAATTTTATTAAACTTTTAGGAATTCTATTTTTTTAATAAAATAATTCTTGCTTTTAATAAAATATTACTACAATTATAAAGTATTTATAAAACACTAAGCAACTTGCCATTGAAATATTAAAAATAAAAAAATATTTCCAATTAATAAATTAATTAAATCAATCAAATTGATGATTGAATGAATTAAAAATGTGTATAGGAAATAAAATCATACCCAAATTTAGTTTTTATATTATTTTTACTTTTATTATGTTTTGATAAAAATTTGAACAACTGTGTTAACTAATCTGAAAATCCGATAGATAAGTAAATGAAAATTACTTGTTGAAATTAAATCAAACATTAATTCAGTACTCTTATGACCACGCTTACGAATAAAAATAATCTTAATATAATTTATAAAAATAAAAATAATTTAAATTCAAATTTTTTATTTTAAAATCGATTTGCAAAATATAGAAATTTCAATTCACTTTCGCTTAAATAACTATTATTATTTCGAATCGAATCTGTTTGCTAAAAAAATGAATGAAATCATATTTAATCTCTCTCTAACCCATACAAATGCAAAGCCATACAAACACTCTAAAAAATACAAACATAAATGCAAATATTAGTGATACAAATTTGCATATAAACCCTGCAGATCTGCCCACTAATAACTGTTTACTTACCCATTTTAACTTTTCAAAAAATTAATAAGCACTTTGCAGTCTCTACCTAAAGATTTTCTAAAAATAAACTCTTAACTAGACTCAAAACTATTTCAAACTCTTGACTCTTAGATTCTTAGATCACTAAATGTCATCAAAACTGTAGGGCCTATAAAATAACTAAACAAACATCTATATAACTCTATTTGTAAAACTCTCAATGTATGCGGGTTTATTTGTTTGTATCTCTCTGTATGTATTTTCAGTCATGCATTATTCAATATTGACTGAGAAAAGAACACACATACATACAAACATTTTAGTAAAAACCAAAAGCCTATAGACACACACACACTCCAATAACAAAAATGGAACATAACATAAAAAAAAATAAAAAAACAAAACAAATACTGTGAAAAGCCCACAAAAGTCTGTGCAACTATTACAGCCACAAAGTCAAAACAATAATGTTAGTCAAGCTGCTTTACATTGTACAGTTTTTTTTTTTTTTTTCATATCATAGCCACACATATACATATGCAAATTTCCTATTTTACTATAAATGTGTGAGATAGCAAATACAACAAATGAATATTGAACAAGAGTCTCGTATACAAAGATACAAAATTGTCTAATCTTTTATACAAAAATGTTGAACAAATATTGTGCAATATGTAGTTGCAACAACTATACAAATTTGTATATCTGCCACACATTTAGGCATGCAAAATAAAACAAAATAAAAAAACAACCAAAATATAACAACAAAATGCTATATTTTTACTTTGTTTTGTTGCATCTCAGTATTCAGGGTTTAAGTGGCACTTGGGAAATCAATGTACTTGTAGTGTTGCTTGTTGCAAGTTGTATGTGGAATACACCAAAGAAAAAAACAATTTCATATATGAAAACAAAGCAAAAAACTGTTGCTGTATCAAATTTTTTGTGCTTTTCTTATGTTAATTTTTTTATTACTATATTGTACTTCATATTATATCGGGGTAATAAAAAATCTCCACCTCTTTATAAAAAAAAAACATAAACCAAAAAAAATCAGTTACCCACATACGACTCATATTTAAAGATTATTCCTTAAAAAGGATTTTACATCCAAAATCTTTTTTGTTACGTTTTAAAGCTTTAAACCATACCACAAGCCTCCCAACAAATATCAACAACATGTTGGATTTAATAAACGCATGGTCAAAGAATCCAACAAATAACATACGTAAAGGAATTAATAAAAATAAAAAAATAATCCTTGACAAATAAATTCATTGAATATTTGTAGCGCTATTTTTTAAGACCTTTCAGCAATGAACAGTAACAAAAAAATTAATGGCACAAATCTGTGGTCACACTTGGCAAATATTTGATGAAAAAATAAATGACTATGAGCAATAAAAAATCTGTCCAACAACACCATCAAATAAAATGTTCTTTAATTATTTTTACTTAAAGATTTGTTCGTAATTAGAAAATATATTTTATTTAATCATTATTTTCGCCAAATAGTTGTATAATCTGAAAGAACTTTAACTTTACTATGACCACAAAAGTATTTGAAAAAAAAAAGCAAACAAATTGTCAAACAGCATCATCTCCCACAGACAGACGAAAAGACATACATAGTTAAATTATGAAAACATATTTAACTTTTTGATTTTTGTCTTTTATTTTATTCCTTATGAACTCTAATTATTCAAACTTTATGAACTCTAATTTGGTCCTCCGAACCGGATGTACTTTTTTAATTCGCAGTAATATTTACTTTAAAGTAAACTCCTTAGCAGATTCAAAAATTGTTTTTGCATGAAATTTTATTCAATTTCTTCGGCTTATTAGTTTGATGGTGTGAAGGCAGATATAGTTGAATTATAATGAATAATAATCTTGTTTAATTTTGCAGTTTAAATTACTATGATTGTTTCTTTTAATGCAGTATTTTTTGTCTGTATGTTAATTCTAAATAACAGGATTACTTTAATATTACTCATAGAATTTGTCAACTTATTATTTGGTCCTTCGAACCGGATATATGGCATAAAACAACGATTAATATTCTCAATTTACGACTTAGTAACTCACAGTATGATGTAATAAATGTTTGAATAAAAAACATCTCTTACTATAGAAATTATTTAAATGGAGCTTAGGAAAGTCAATTTAATAATCAACATCTAAAATTTTTCGTATAGATTTTTTATTACTTATATCTTCTAAGTAAAAATTAGTCATTCATAGCACAACATGCCGACATAATATTTAGTCTTTCGAAACGGACATATAATCTAATAATGATTATTAATTTTTGCATCTACTAGCTTTATGATCACTGTATATTTTAGCAGAAAAAGAGATTTAAAATTTCTAAATTATCCTAAAAAACTGTCTTCAAGTTCGATTCTGGTAGTCTCTAAATTTTACGACAATTTAAGATTTTCAAACTGATTTATAAAATCGAAAAATTAAGCTTTTAAACTCTGTTAAATTTTGCTAAATATTTTAAACTATTATTTATTTAATCTATGTACACAATAATCAAATATTTAACCAAATTTAAGTGACCACTAGTTTTGCAAAAAAAAAATGTTATGATTTATATGTTGCATACTTTTAGGCGAAATAATTAAAAATATATAAGAAAAATATTCACCACTTATAATATCTAAAAAGTTGTAATTCTCTTTCAATTTGACAAATAAAAGCTATATCTTGTTATATTCACCACAATAATTTTTAGTATTTTATTTGTTACATACATTTAGGGGTAAAATAAAAATATATAAAATATTAAAAAAAGTAGTACCAGGTAAAAATTCAAAAACTTTTATAGTTTTTCTGATATTTAAACGTAATAAATCTTGTTATAATAGCAATGAGAATATCTTTAAAAATACTTGCACTATTATATTAATTTTGATAAAATTTTAAAAAAGTCTTTTCAATATTTAAATAACAATAAATAAAGCGATGAAAAGTTTTATACTTATTTTCTACTTCAAAAATAGTTAAAATAATATTATGAATAAAGATACATTTATACTAAAACTTTACTAAAAAAACTTTTCTTTCTAAGATATGACCTATTGTACTACATATTTTGTTATGAACTATTAAACAAAACTTATGAAAAAGTATTTTTTTTTATAATAATTACCCACTATATAAAGTTTCATAGATCAATATTATTAATTAATTAACAAAGACAATTAAAAATACCATCTGATTGCTATAATAAACTTAAAGTTATTTCCTATAAATATATAAATTAGTGACACAAATAATTGTGTCACTCAAACTATTATAAGTAAAAGTCCTTAAATTGTTTTATGTTTTCAAATTTTCTAGTAACATACATAGGCTTATGAAAATAAATAAATTAAAGCATACTTTTAGGCGTTAATATTTATTTTGTTACTATGTATGTTTGAATATATTTCCTGACGCCATTGTTTATGATACTGTGATAAATTTATAAAAAAAAAAACAATTTTTGAAATGTGTGAATCCTTTAATTGACATTAAGGTCGATTAGTATTATTGACATTTTAACTAAACAATTAAGAAAGGCAACACTTGCCAATACAAATTAATGATTAATGACTATAGTTTATAAACAAACATATAAAATAATTACAAAATTTACATATGTATGTATGTATATATTTGTATAACTACAGAAGTACATATATATGTAAAGGTGTATATAAATAAATATGATTAATCAAGCCTTAAACTATTTATATGAGTGTATAGTACACAATACATGTGTTTATGTGTTTGTTAAAAAGTTTATGGTGTTTATATGTTTACTTCAGTACATACATTTGTGTTAAAGTATTTTTGTATAAATTGTTTATTAAAAGGTAAATATATAAATAAATAAAAATGTCATATTTATAACTGATTAATGTATAAATAATCACCACTTATGTGTAGTTAACACACATACTACTACAAAGAAATTAATTGTATTTCTCTTCAACGTTTTTTCATTTATTATTACAATTGAGTTTGAGTTTTGCATGTTAATATGAATCAATAATTACCAGAGTCATTATCACTACTATAATTTTAATAGTTTCCTTTTTTTTAATACTTATACATACATATAAATACATATACATACATTGTAATACATACATGAATACATATTTCCTTTTTTATTCTTATTTATGTATTTCAAATTATTTTTAATTTAATTTTATTTTAAATTGTATGTTGTAAAAGCCTTAAGCCTTGAGTAAAGATATCAATGCATTTTTTAAATAATTTAAAAAAATTGTTTCCTTTTCCTTCTCTGAAAATAATAAATTTTTCTTTTTTCCCCTTTTTATTTTTCTGTTTAATATTGTTTGGCCACTTTTAGTATTTATGGCCATCATTCCAGAAATTTAGCAATTCTCGTGGACATCATATGTTGGCGGATAATAGATTTCAATATGGCATTGATTTTAATCGTCCACATCATCAAGAGCAACAACAACAACAACAACATCAACAGCGCTCTCAATATACAATAGAGGAAGAAGCACGAAAATCACAACCACAAATTATAACCAAAGACTTGACATTATCCTCAACAAAATACCACAGCAATAGCAATGATGATATGGAAGAGGATAGTGATGATGATAATGCTGCTGCTGATGATGATGAAGATTTAGACTTGGGGAATATTGATGATATGATTGCACAAACGGATGTCATTATAAATGCAGATGATGATGAAACAGGACAATCAACATTACATTTACCTCATGCTAGATGGCCAAATCATTGGTCGGATATAAATTCACAATTGTCTGAAACTTCAACACCCTCAGTCACGTATAAATGGCTAACGAGTCCTTGGTCCGAATGTTCACAAAAATGTGGTTCAGCTGGTTCAGGCTTAAGGGTAAGTACACATACACAAACATTTAGTCTTAACTAAACTATAATCAAAGTGTTGTTGTGGTAAATTAAATTGTATTGCAATTTTGTTTTTGTTTGTGTCTTTTTCATTTTCTTGTTTACAAAAACTAAATTAGAGACGAACCATTACGTGTGTTAGAGTTAATTTGAAAAACAATCAACAGCAACAACAACAAGAACAAACGGAATTAGATACTCAAAGCCTACAAGGAGAAGAAGAAGTAAACAATGATCAAGATTTTGAACAAGAAGTTGTCGATAATGTTATATGTGAAGATTATGGTTTAGATATACCCGATACTTTTGAGACATGTGGCACAGAGGAGTGTCCACGTTGGTTTAAAGGTGAATGGTCTTTATGTCATCAATCTAGATGTTTTGGTCGGAATACCGCCATACAAAAACGTGAAGTTTCTTGTCGTTTTGCCAATGATTCTGTGGCCACAACATGTGCGGAATATGAAAAGCCCATAAGTCGCCAGGAATGCTATAATGAACGTTGTCGGGGTGTATGGAGGGTGGAACCATGGTCGGAGGTAAGTTTTTAAGAGTTTAGAAATATATTTCATTCTTATAAAGTTATAATTTTGTAATATTACGTCCGTTTTCAATTATGTAGAAAACATTCTCATGTACAAATTTCCAAACCAAATTAATTGAAACTAAACGAGAATATTTGGGGCTTCCATAGGTATTTTTCTATTTAAAATTATATCAAACGGTTTCAAAGAAAAATAAAAAATATTTATAAAATTTTATGTGGATCAATATCTAAAAATTTATTTTCTTAAAGATGAACTTAATGTACATCTTTTTGCTATTTTACTTATATTTTTTTTCTTTTAATTTTTAGTGCAATGCCCCTTGTGGTCGCCAGGGCATTAAGTATCGTGTACTGCAATGCGTTTGGTATGGCACCAGAAGACCAGCAGGAAATGCCTGTAAACATCAAACCAGGCCGGCCGTTATGAAAGTATGCAAAAGTCCTCCCTGCTATGCAAAAGGTAAATAATATTTCAAACAGTTTTTTTATGACAATAAAAATAAAACTGACTGCTATATAAAATATACAACCAACAACAAAAATAGGGACATAAAAAAGGAATCACATTGTAATACAAATTTTTTTAAAACAAAAAAAATATATATAAAAAAGGAAATTTATGTTAAATTTTCAATAAAAAGGAAATTTATTGCAAATTTCCTCTAAAAAGGAAATTAATAGAAAATTTCGTCTATTAAGGAAATTTATTAAAAATTCCCTCTAAAATGAAAATTTATTGAAAATTTACTCCAAAAAGGATATTTATTGAAAATTTCCTTAAAAGAAAAAAGTTGAAATTTTCCTCTAGAAAAGAAATTCTTAAAAATTTCCTATAAAAAGGAAATTTATTGAAAATTTTCTATAAAACAGAAAATTTATCGAAAATTTTCTATAGAAAAAAAATTTCTATGAAAAGGAAGAAGAAAAAATATATTTTTTATAGAAAAATGTTCATTAAACTTATGAATATCATATTGTCCCCTCTTAATATTTCATTTACCAAATTATTCTTAGCCGCAGACTAATTTAATATTAATATCGTCCATCATGTTTAAAAACAGTAAAATAAAAATAAAATGTAATTTATTTATTTCTCTCTCTCTCTTTTTATTTCAACTTTTTTAGCTTTACATCATTGTAAAGATACTTCACGTTATTGTCGCAATGTACGTTCCATGGGCTTATGTCGTTTACATCGTTATCAAGAGAAATGTTGCAAATCCTGCAAATATAATAATAACATTCCAAATTAGCATACATTTAATAATAATAGTAATAATCATCAACAACAACACAATCATCATTATCAAACACAAATACAAATACAACATTATAGTCAACATGAAATTCACCAACAAACAGAGAACTACTACAGGCAGGAGCTAAAACAATTATTAGCTACAAAATACAACACCTTTGGACCACCAGCCATAAAAGCAAAAGAAAATGTTACATAACCCTATAAACCTATGAAGAATAAAAACACACACACATACACAAATACTAAAGGTAAAATTTTATTAAAATAAAATTATGCCGCCGTGGTAATATGTATAAGAAAAAGGTGAGCCAGTAAAAAATTATTGAAAACGAAGCAATTATAGTTAAATGAATTAAAATTAAAAAAAAAAGAAAACAAACGTTTATAAATTAAATTATAATTTTTGATAATACTATTTTTAACAACAAACAACTGAAGAAAAATATTAAAAAAAAAACGATAAAATAATCTTAAATAATGCAAAACGAGAAAAAAAACAATTTAATTAAAAAAAGGGTATATGAAAAAAAGAAAAACCAAATCCTATAATGAAAATATTTAAATTTTAAGGCTTAAATTAAAAAGAATTATATTAAAAAAAAAACTTATTTTTAGTTTAAAACGAAAGATTTAAAAAATCGGCACATTTTATATAAAGAAAAAAAAAAAGAAAATTAATTAAACTATTTAAGTGTATAGAACAAAAAAAAATAAATAAATAAAACATGGAAATAAACACAATGAGAGCAGCAGGCGATAAATTATTTTTAAATGAAAAATCTGTTGTCTTAACATCAATTTTAATAAAACGTTTTCTTCTTCTGCTTTCAAATATCTGGGTACTTTATGTTTAAATGTTTTGAAAAAAAAACGTCTATTGAATTCTTTAACAATACCTTTTGAATAGTACGCTCTTCGATATTAACTACTATTATTACTAATTAATATGTAAATATTAGTACTTTTTATAAAATTTAATAAGTTTTTAAAAAAAAGTGGTACTTTTGTGAAAGTGGTGCTCTTTTAGAAAATTAGCATATATTTTTATAACTGGTATTTTATAGAAAATTGGTACACTTTTTGAAATTTGGGTAAAATTAATTCAATTATAAAGACATTTTAAAATTTTTCAAAATAGATGACTCTTCGGAAAATTGACATTAAAAAAATGTTTTTTTTATCAAATTTAACCTTTTTATAGTTAAACTCTTTTTAGTAAACTGTTTTCGAAATTTGGTGCTTTCTTTTAAATTTGGTACTTTTTGAACATTTTTATTTTTGTGTTTACAAATATGTACATTTTCGAAAATTTTTTACATTTTTAAAAACTGATACTTTTTTAAAGAAATATGTAACTTTTTTGAAAATGTTTGATTTAGAAAAAAGTACATTTTAGAAATTTTTAATTTAGAAATTTTTAATAGCTACCTATTTTACTTATATTTGGTACCTTTCAACATTTATAATTGTATTTATTTTGAATTTGTACATTTTTTTTCTTTTGAAATTTTGTACTTTTAAAAAATTAATCATTTTATAAAAATATTATTTTTTTTAAACTTTATTTTTCTTTAAAAAGTTTACCTTTTTTTCTTTTGAAAATTTTTACATTTTATAACATTAGTACTTTTGGGAAAATTGGTACTTTTTCAAAAAATTGTACATTTTAGAAAAAATAAACATTATTTGGAAATCATGTGATTTTTTACGTATTTAGTTATAGGTACTTTTTTTTAAAGTAAAAACTTCTTTAAAAAAACCTATTCCATGTAAAAAATGGCTTCTTTATACCAAATTGGTACATATTTGGATTTTTTTTTATAAAATAATCTTATTTTTTCAAATTCCATGTTTTTTTAACAAACTTGAATATGGTGACAATTATTGTTAATTATTACATTAATTGAAAATCGGTACTTTTTATAAAAAATTACTCCCTTTTTTAAGTAATAATTTGTTTGAAAATAAATAACTCTTTGAAGCTTATATTATATTCCCAATTGAAATTTGATGTTCTAGTTCGCACTCTATTTTATATTTGATACTTTTTGCGATTTTAATACTTTTTTAAATTTTATGCTAACAAATTTAATGTTACAATTTTTTAAAATTAGATCACTTATTAAAAATTCATATTTTTTGCAGGGACTGTAATGATTATGAGTTTTAAAATAAAACCCAACATATAATCATTATTTTTGATTTTGATTTTTTTGCTCAAGTTTTAATTATTATTTTTGATTTTTCTGATTGTCACATATGATTATGAAAATATGGAAGCTTTTTTAAAAATACAAACTTTTTAAAAAGGAAAATCTTTACTTTGATTATTGGAGGCTTTCAAAAAGCAGATTTAAAGAAACGGGCAGACAGACGGACAGACATTTTTGTTTTGGATCCATTATCTAATAGCTTTTATATCACAGAGAGAATCCATATAAGAATAATATCAAAAACTTCTTTTTATTTCTTCACATTTTTTTGATTTTTGTAGATTTTCTTTTCTATCCTTAATAACGCTTAACACTCTCATTGTGTTTATATAATAAATCTTAGCATTAATTCGAAATTAATGTCAAATTATTATTATTATTAATTATGCTTTTTATCTGTATTATTTTCTGTTTTAAAAAGTTTTATTTTAACATTATTTTAAGTCAACCACCAACATAAAAATAAATAAAATTGAAAACGAATATAATGTTAATGAAATAACGAAAATTATTTAAAATATAAACTTACATAATAAATAAATAAATTAAAGAAATAAATAAAAGAAAAAATAAATAAATATATGATAAAAATGCAAACATATAAATAAAATAATGTAGTTATATTTATATATATAAACATAATTATATGCCCATAAGCACTGTTAAACGAAAAAAAAAGAATGATGTAAATACAATTGGTTTATATACTTATGCAATATAAATAACGAAAATTTAAAAGAATATTATATTTATAGAATAAATATAAATTAAATAAATATAATTACTATAAAATAAATGAAATGAATGAAAGTTGATAAAATTAATATTATAAATAAACTATACAAAAACAACAACAAGAAAAGGAAATATGCCAAAAAAAAAACAAAAATAAGAAATCAATTCATATACTTAACAAATAAAAAATCTATTCTATATAAATATTCATTAAAACATGCCACCAAAAGCAGCTAAGAAATTAAATAACTAATTAAATATAAAAAAAAGACTTAAAAATTACCCATACATTTTTTTTAATTTTAAATTGAAAATAATTAACAAGAAAAAATGGAAAAAATTCTATATTAAACCTTAAATTCTAAAGCCGCTTGAATATAAAAATTAATCTAAAAAAAACAAATACACAAAAACCAAAAAATATTAAAACTATTACAATTAAAAAGAAAAATACTCTTACAATATAAATAAAATTAAAATAATAATAATAATAAAAACAACAGTATACAAACAAAAATATCCCTTAAAAATTTTATATTTAATATAATTCAGTTCAAAAAGCTTTTTGTTTCAAATATACGTACCTGTTTACAAGAAAAAAAAAAAAAAGAACATTGATCTAAATCTTAAACAAATTGCTTTGAAATCTAAAATGAAAGAAAAAAAATCAACTAAACAATCATCTGATTTTTATTTAAATAAACAGCTTTTTTCTATAAATATTTTTTATTAAAAATTTAATTTTTAAATCAGCTCTATAATACTCAAAACTATTTTGTAAATATTAAAAATAATATTCCCATTTAATTCTATAAATTTATTCCCCCTTAAAAAAATCTAAATTCCCTCCTCTTAAGAAAAAAAAAAATACTTAGATTTATATATAATTTATCAAAATAATTATAGTTTAATATTAATAAAAATTAAATTAATTAATTAATAAAAAATTATAAAAAAAAATCAAGAAAAAAAGTGTTGAAAAAAAAACGTAATTAATTAAAAAAATAAAAAGAAAAAAAAAGTAATAAAATTTAAATAAGTATGCCTAAGTGTTTTATAAGATAAATAAATATTATTATTAATATTATTTTTTAGTTAAATTTAAATTAAAACACTTAACAAATTATATTAATTGTTAGTTTTACAATAAGACGAAACAACAATTAATTAAAACTTGTATTATAAATTAAATAAAATTGTTTGTATCCTTTAAGTTTATATTTTTTAATAAATAATAAATTTTTGCTCATAATTATAATTCATTAATTATTATACTTTAAAAAAAAAAACATAAATTAAGTATAAAAAGTTTTCAGTTTATTTGCTTTAATCATAAGAAATCATTTACAATGTATTATTTTTGGGAAAATTTATGTTTAATGAAATGAAAAAAATAAATAAAATAAAAATAAATAAAAAATAAAATAAAAAGTTGTAACACCATTCAAAATCTAAAGACTTTTATTTTCATACTTTTGTAGACTGAGAACTGAGAGAAACCAACTTAAGCATCATTGTATGCTTCCATTTAGTCTAAGCTAAACAAATTGCTTATATATCTCAGATATATGTCAATAATTTTATTGTATAGCATGCTTCAGGGGGCTTACATAATAAATTCAGATGATCTTGAAATTTGTTTGTATAAAGGAAATATTTAACTGGCATTGAAATGATCTAATTGATCAAGAGAAAACATATTTTCACTTATTTTGCACTAATGGGTCTTAAGTCTTTAAGGAAATCAAAAGACTTAAGACACATACCTGAACTTTATATTTTTTGAAGAAATTTTCATAAAATCTTCATCATCGGTATATGAACATTCTTAGTAAGATCTCATGTAAAAAAGAATGTACTTATGCAGTTCTACAGAATTTAATACTTAATACAAAATTTTCGAAAAAAATCGTTAATGTAATTGATGATCTATACACTTTCTATTGCATATTTTACAGCGACTTTTATCAGTTATTAAATTTACCAATTTTGTATTTATTTACTTAACTTAGGTCAAATTTACTTACCTCAGCTCAATTTTGTCTATGAAAATCCCCACATAAATAGTCTAAAATTTTGGGAAATCTTAACAAATGCGTAATTTAATAATTTTTGAAAGAATAGTTTTAAACAATTTAAAAAATTATGTATTGTAATTATTTATATTTTTTATACAATTTGGCAGCACTTTTTATATTCCACCCTAGACATTTACCAATTGATATTTGTCTGAACTACCCTATGTAGTATATAACGTTATAACTACAACAATGGTTTAGAGATTCGCTAAGTAAAGTTATTTTCTTATGCACAACACTGGGTGCCAATGCAAACGTTATTTACAG
>MINK01174812.1:0-10310 GCA_001735545.1 Phormia regina
TAGACTATAGAATAAAATATAGTCTTGACTATAGAATATACTATAGCCTAGACTTTAGAATAAACTACAGTCCAGACTATAGAATAAACTACAGTCTAAACTATAGAATAAACTAAAGCCTAGACTTTAGAATAAACTAGAGTCTAGATTCTAGATCATGAAATAAACTATAGTCTAGGCCATAAAATAAACTAGAGTCTAAACTATAGATAAACTACAGTTAGGCTATAGGATAAAGTCTAGATTATAGAATAAAATATATTGTGGACTATAGAATAAAATGAAGAAAATATCATTGACTATAATATAGTCTTTAGTTCAACTGCCACACCAGCAGTCAGTCACACCTTAATTAATATCAAAAGTCCAAATTTGCTTCTAAAACATTTTAGCAAATTTAAGAGCAAACAAGAATTTGTTTCATGTTTTTTTTTCAGGGCCAATAAATAAGTATGGAAAAATTTTCGATAATGAGTCTTAATGAGTCAATAGATTAACTGATACCGATTTGTTTTTTGTTTTTTTTTTATCAATTAGCCGAACCTACCCTACTATTATTTGATAATAAATATTGCCCTTAATTTTTATTTGCTGCACATGGAATAATTTAAAACTTATCGCTGCTTAACTTTAGAAGATTATTTGGAAAGTGGTCTGTGTATTTTACAAAATATTATGAAACTGGATGTGACTATGTTTTGTTTATAAACAGCTGGTTTAAGTATATATGTTGTTAAAATGATAACATATGAATTTATCTTGTCTTAAAATACAAGAGCTTTTCGATTATCAATTATTATGACGCTAGCAGCAATGGTATGTGAGAAATGACAAGCGACAGCACGACAAAACTTGAAAATAAATTAAAATTGAATAATCAATTATGGGAATTTGATTAAAAAGAAAATAGTGTCAGTTAAGTCTTTAGCCTTTTTTTCTTTCAGTGTTTGTATTAAAGAGTTGCCATTTTTTTAAAAATATATTTTCTTTTAAGGTGTTGTTGCTTTTTAGCAATTTACTAACTTGCGTTATTAATTAGATCCTTTATAGTTTATTTATTATTCAAATTAACACTTACTTTATAAAGCTTTAAATAAAAAAATCCATAAAATATTTGCCACAAATTAAAAAAAAGTTTAAAATAACAAATTATTCAACATTTACGTTCGTTTACCAGAAAAAAAAAAGCTCAATAATTGTTTATATTTAAAATATTTTTTTTTTTTTTAAGAAACGCACGATTTAAATAGAAATTAAATAAAAAAAAAGAAATGAAAATTTTATACAAATCACATGTTTATTTTTAAATAACTTATTAGAAAACTCCTAGCTTTTTATAATTAATGCCATTTTATAAATATTTACAAACGTTAACAAACAAAGAAAATTATAAAATAAATATTGAGCTAAAAGCTTAAAGACTAAGTTTAAACATTTATACACGAGCTTAACATGTGAGTAAGAAATTTTGTAGAAAAAAATTAATTTAAACTAAATAAATGTGTAAATTTTTGTTTTAGTTTAATTAACATTTTTTTTTTGTGTGGCCTTTATTTTATTATTTTAAATAAACGTCATTTTTACGTTGAACATAACAACCATAAAACAAAAATAAAACAATGATTTAAATAAATGTTATGCGATAAAGCGTTAATTGATTTAGGAAATTTTCTGTTAAAATAAAAGAGATTTTTATCTTTAACAAAAAAATATGGTAGCGCAAAGAAATAAAATCAGAATAAAAAGGTTGCCACTGGTTTACATGTATAAAATCCTTACTGAAGGCGAATTCAAACAGGTGACCTAATTAAAGTAAGCTTCAAAGCGTCAAATATAGGTGTTAAAAAACTAATGAATTCAACGTATAGAGGTTTCTTAAAACTGTGTTGACTTTATTTATTATCCTTTAGTCTAGTCCATAGTGTTTACTATAGTCTAGTACGTAGCCTTGACTATAGTATTGGCAATATTCTATAGCCTTGATTATAGTATTGTCTGTAGTCTATAGTATTGACTACAGCTTAGTCCATAAGCTTGACTATAATCTACTCAATAGTTAACTCTATAGGCTATAGTCTTGACCTTAGTCTAGTCCATAGTGTTTACTATAGTCTAGTCTGTAGCCTTGACTATAGTATTGGCAATATTCTATAGCCTTGATTATAGTATAGTTTATAGTATTGTCTGTAGTCTATAGTATTGACTACAGCTTAGTCCATAAGCTTGACTATAATCTAGTCAATAGTTAACTCTATAGGTTATAGTTAACTCTATTTGATATAGTCTAGCCTATAGTATTAACTATAAATTTAGTTTAGTCCAGTCTTTTATATTATATATTTCGTATTTTCATAAAAACAAAATTTCTTATTATTTTCTTTTTATTCTTCTCAACTTACAATGAATTCTAGCACGTTCTTTTTGATCTTCTTGTATTTGTTCTGCTTCCAAACGATGTTCAATATGATAATAAATACTAGCACCAAACATTAAATATGAGATATAAAAAATTAATAATAAAATCCAGCGTTTAGGTGACATCATTCTATGTTCCTTTTTACCGTTTACACTAGCATTGGTATGCTGGGAACACACAGCAAATTGTTGTATTTGTTTAGGATTATTTATACGTGGTTTTTGTGCACTTTGTTTACCGGATTTTTCAACACAATCACGATGTGATTGTGAAGTTAAGATCGCGGGTGCTCTAGGATTACGGGTGAAAGGTAAAAATATATTAACCATATTTATTTTTTTATTTAAATATTTAAATGTTTAGCATTTGTTAAGAATTTTTTTTTAGAGAATGTTTGAAATTTTTGCAATTAATTTTTATTTCTAGCAAAAAATCACGTTTTTTTCGGTTTAACTGCCGTTGACTAACTGAATTAGTTATTTTTTGAAATACTTATTTTCAATAGAAAAAGTGTTTAATATTGTTTTATTTCCTAAGAATTGTTTTAGTTTAAATTAAAAACAAAACATGGTGTAATCATATCAATATTTTAAGTTATCTGACAATAAAATACAAAATGCCAATTAAAAAATTATTAGTTTAGTAGCAAACAAAAATACGACATTGTTTCGAAAATAAACCAAATAAATCTTAATCTTTATCAAATATGCATGTAGGTACTTGTACTTTTTTATAAGTAAGAATAAAAAATAAATAGAATAAAAATAAAACTCATCAATTAATTTTGTTAATATTTTTAATGACGTTATAAATTAAGGGAATTTATTTTATGGCATTTTTTTATTTTTATTAAAAATAAAAGAGATTGATGAAATTAGATTTGTTTTTTTTTGTAGTGTGAAGTGCAAGCAATAATGTTTATGGGGTTATTGTCATATAACGGTAAATATTTAAAACGCAATATGACATATAGCAAGATTGTCCATAAAGTAAATAATGTGCTGCCATCTTGTTGTATGTTAATATGCCATCTTTCAGGATAAACTTAAGAAGTATTGCCATATTATATTTTATTTAATTGAAAATTGAATTTAACAAAGAATTAAGGTTTAGTTTGAAATATAGTTTATTTTATAATATATACTATAGTTTAGTTAATAGCCTGGACTATAGTCTATGGTCTGTAGCATAATATATTTTATAGACTGTACTGTAGTTTAGTCTGTACTACAGTATAGCCTAGTTTATAATCTGGACTTTAGTCCTTTCTATAGTCTGGAATATAGTTTAGTCTATAGTATAAACTAAAGTCTGGAACTATAGTCTAATCTGTAATCTGTTTTATAGTCCTACTTAGTTAATAGTTAATTCTGCTGTCTTGTTTTTTAACTTTTTAAATTTTCCTTAACACGCTCTATAAATTATTTTTACTTATTTTCCCTCCCAAAAAATATATTGTTTACAAATATTTGTTTAAATTATTAGTAAAAATATAAATTATTGCTAATAAACCAAATGACAAAAATTTTTTTTCTGTAGAAATTAGTTTAGCCAACAACTCATTATATCGCTATGACGTCGAAACTGTTTAACGTTTCCGCAGACAATCCCCGAAAAAAAACTTGGTTCATAAAATAAGTAAATGATAATAATTATAAAATAAATATTTATTAAAGAAAAGCAGATGACAAACCCAAAAATGTTAATAAACCTCAATGAATAAAAATGAAAGGGTTATCATTATTGATTTATAATTTCATTTAATAAATTTAAAAAATTTCTTTTAATTTTGATAATTTATTATTACATATGTTAGACCATAATTATCTTAAGTGGCTTTAAAAAAAAGACAACAACAAATTGAAAAAAAATAGTAATAATATTATCAATACTAATATTTGAATTTTAGTATGAAAAGAAAAATGAAATTATCTATTCGAGTGTTATTTAAATGCTATACAAAAATAGAGAACTTGCTTTAAAAGAATGCATATAAATAAAAATAATAATAAAATATATGCATTTGGTGTTTATAGCCTTATTTTGCCTAATATTTTAAATCCTGTGGCAGTTTTATTTTAATGTCAAGAAAAAATTACAGCTGGCATCCTTATAGGAAAATTATTTATTACGTTTTGAATATGGCAGCCTTAAATGTAAAGTTTAAAATGGTTTCCTTATTTACTAATGTTTTTTTTTGCTTTTTAATTTTGTTTCATTTTGTTCCATGTTCTTATTATAATATTTGTTCTATTTTTGTTGCCAACATAAATTTCAATTTTATTAATCGCCTGATGAAAGAAGTTAATAAACTTATTAACGATCACGTTTTCTTTTCATTTCAACTAAAAAAACAACAAAATAACGTCATAAATCAAAGTTTAAATTTGATACTACCAAAAAAAAAAAAAAAACAATCATTAAATTAAAAATTACTTATGATTATTTCACTTGTTTTTTCATAATAAAGCCTATAAAAAATCAATTAACAACCTAATCAGACTGATTTGAAAAAATAGCAATAACAAAAAAACAAATGAAACATAATTTTAAAATTACAATTAAGAAATATTAAAAGTCTTTGTGGTTTTTGAATTAGTTCAAAAACAAAAACATTGACTAGACTTGACTAAAATATGATAATGAATATAAAGGTGAATAGGAAAAACAATAACCTAATTATTTAAAACAATAAAATATTGCACTTTTATGCTTTACTTTTTAATTTAAATATTAAAGTAAAAAAAAACAACATCTACATAATTTGTCAAATAACGGTAAATTCTTGCAGCTCTTCTTTTTTTTTCAATTTACAGAGTTGCCAAACAAGACGTTCAAAGAAATAAACGTTTTTCTTTTAAAATTGGCAACACAATTTTTATCCTTTTGTTTACATTGTTGTCATTCCTTAACAAATGTTGCCATACGTTAAGTTTTCAACGTTTTCTTTAATTATTATACTTTTTCATAACCTTTAAACATTTTATTAAACTCTTATCAATTGCATAAAAAATTATAATAATGTCATTATTGCAAATGCAGTATTTAAGGCTAAATAGATTGCACAGAAGTAAATGTAGACGATTATTTTGAAATTATTTATTTTTAATCGCTTTATTATTGATAATATTAAACAGTTGTTTAATGATGTTGGTTTTTATTTTCTGTAGATCTGATAAGACTTTTATATTTATAAAATAAAAATAAAAAAACTAAACTAAATAAATTTAAAAGAGCAATAATAATTATTCGAGAAAAAAATAAGAAAATATTGATACCATGACATGAGTTTTTATGCATCGTATTCGTTAACAAAAAAAATAAAAATAAAAATAATAATAATAATAATAAAATAAAGAGAAATACCAATTCTTCCAAATTTTGTAAAATAATTTAGGGTACAAATATTAAGCACTGTCTATAATGAATTTGTTCCATATCTGTTTAAATTCAACAATTTATGTTTAAATAATTAATTAAAATTTATATTAAATGGCATTAAGTTGACACCACTTTAGTATCGAAGTATTATAATACTTCGATTATTTCGACATTATGATTATTTCAAATTTGTAAAGACAGTATCAAAAAGGCGATAAAACATATTTTTTTGCAATTTCACAATTTTATATAAATTTTAAATATACGAAGATTTTTTAAACCTTTTTTTTAAATTTTGTGAAGATTTTTTTTTTTTTTTAAATTTTGTGCAGATTTGTTTTTTGTAATGGCGTTTTTGTTTGTAAGCTAACGTTTTCTATGTATGAGAGCCTATACGACTTAAAATGCCGTTTAAAATAAATATAGTCGGCCAATATCGACCATATGACACCCACCCCACTGTGTGCGTCAATTTTTTAAAATTTAAAAATTCTTGCTTTTTCAGTGATTTTATTTTATTTTTTAAAATTTAATTTTTTGGAATTTGTCGTTTTATGCATTTCAGCGTTTTTTTCTTTCATTTCTCGAGTAAATTTAACGATTCTACCAACATATTTGCTTAAATCCCAAATTACTAAAAATCACTAAATAATTTGTGGAATAATAATAATAATAATAATTTAATAAAATAATTATAAAATAACATGACACCCTACACTATTGTGTGCGTCAATTTTTTTTTTAATTTAAAAATTCTTGCTTTTTCAGTGATTTTATTTTATTTTGTAAAATTAACTTTTTGGGAATTTGTCGTTTTATGCATTTCAGCGTTTTTTTCATTTCATGAGTAAATTTAACGATTCTACCAACATGTTTGCTTAAATCCCAAATTACTAAAAATCACTAAATAATTTGTGGAATAATAATAATTTAATAAAATAATTATGAAAGTTATTTATGAACCTGGCACTTCTACAAAAACAACAAGGCAACAAATTCATTTAGCCTTATTAATACAAACTTTAAACGATTTTTTACAAACAAATTATTAAAAATAAATAATATAATAAAACAATTATTTCAATTTAAAAAGGATATTTCGAAATGGAACAGGTGGCTGCAGTTTTGCGAAACAACAATGAGTCGAGTTCATTTTCATTTCCACGGTTAAATTAAAATTATGCTGGATAAATTAGATAACCTATTTGAATTGAATTAGAAAATGTTTTTTTTTTTTTAATCACATAAAGGGATAATTTTTTATAGTTTACATGGATATTTTTATAATATTTTAATAAAATAAAGTTTAAATAAAATGAAATATTTTTTAATAAATTTCTTCTCGTAAATTAAATTGTAATATTAAAAAAAGAAAAACGAAAACACTGTCATGCTTAAACTTTTTTCTTGTTCCAAGATTATTTACAATCAGTGGGCATCTCTGTTTATTTGCATTGAATCAAAAAACCGTTATTTTAATGTAAACATAAACAAAAGCCAAAAAATGTCTCTTTTTTATATTTTAAAAGAGAAAAGGAATATTAGATAGATACAGAGAGAGAGAGAGTGAAATAGATAAAGAAAAATATCATCACTGTTAAGTTTAAGTGTTGTTTATTAAGTTTAATAACAAGGTTAGTTAATTCACACTTAAAAACGCTGCAACTGCAAAAAAATAATAATACAATCTCCTATATATTTTTCTTATCATTAACACTTAGTTTTGTAATTTTTTATTTAAAATAAATAAATTATATACAAATAAAAGTCAAGTTATCAATTAAAAAAGTGCAAAAATATTTAATACATATTATATTATTATTTATAACGAGAGCAATTTGTTGTATTTGTTTAATTAATACATTTCATTAATAAATAAAATGTTTTACTTTAAAAGAAAAAAATCACCTAAATTTTTAAATTTATTTTAATTTAATAATTTATCAAAATTTCTATATTTATCATTGTCTTTTAGGTTTATGGTTATTTCAAATAAGTGTTCCAAAAATGATTTAGTACTAGTTTTTCTTTTAATTGTATTTCACAAGAAATAAAACACAAAATGGAAGATAACATGATTGTAAATTATTATGTTTTGACATAATTTTTTTGTTTATTAAAAATATATGAGGGGGTATTAAAAATAATTGAATTTTTTTCAAAAAATTGCTGTGATTTATTGATTGAGTGTTTAAAAATTTAAAAAATCTTAAAATGACTCTATTAAAATGTGATTAAATGGTTGTAGTTAAAAAGAAATTGATATGAAAATACATAATTTGGGGGAAATATTAAAAGGCGTCTAATATTATAGTTCTTATTGGCTATAAAAAAGGGGAAATAAAAATTATCAAATAATTATGGTTATTATAGGCTATAAAATAAATTGACCAGACGGAAGAAATATAAACTTGACAACCGTTATATTATTAATCATAAGAGAAAGTCCAATATTAGGGTAATTATTAAAAATAAGCATTAAACAAATTGCAGATTCTAGAAAAAAGCTTCCGCCGTAAGTTTATTAAATAAAATTTTAGCAATTCCTTTTCTTTGAATATTTTTTTTTTTTACTCTGCGTCATTTCCCTGTCATGTGAGGTTGGGTCATTTATTAATTGCTATAAATTTTGTTTTTAAGTCTTTATTAAAGACTTAATAATATTAAAATCTTCTTGTAAACAAATCATTAATTATAAGAAATTTTTAATAACATATACTAACTAACATACTTTTTAAACGAATATATAACACAATCATTATTTAATTAATACCCATTGTTTGTTTTAGTATTAAATTATAAATTTCATATTTTCCAGACATATGAAATACAAGTAGTACTAATAGATTTTGTTTAAATGACATTTAGATAAAATGTCTTTAGTTCTACTTTTAATTATGTATACAATTGTCAGGTAATAATTTAAATTAATTTAGCAATAATTAAAAGAAAACAAAGAGAAAAAACGCCACGAGATGTAAACATGAAAAATAGCAGTTGGAACACTGTTATAGAAATAATACCGTTACTAAAAGAGACAGTTGATAAATAAAGCTGCCAGATTAAAGGATGTCACTGTGATTTTCTGCAGAAATGTTATAAACATTACATTACATAACAAAATTTAAATTTTCTATANAAAAANAAAATGCTTACAAATTNAGCAAATNTTCTATAGAAAAATTGCTTANAAATTAAGNAAATTTTTTATAGAAAAATTGTTTANAAATTAAGCAAATTNTCTATAGAAAAATTNTTTACAAATTAAGCAAATTNTCTATAGAAAAATTGCTTACAAATTAAGCAAATTTTCTATAGAAAAATTGTTTANAAATTAAGCAAATTNTCTATNGAAAANTTGNTTANAAATNAAGCAAATTNTCNANAGAAAAATTGNTTANAAATTACATTGTTTACAAATTTTCTNTAGAAAAAATTGCTTAAAGAATNANGCANATTTTCTATAGAAACATTGCNTACAAATTAANNAAATTTTCTATANAAAAATTNCTATACAACTTAAGNNNATTTTCTNTANNAAANCTTTGNTTAGNAATCTANGCANATTTTCTANNNAANNNTTGNTTANNNATTNNGCAAATTTTCTATNNNNANNTTGNNTANNAATTNANTTATTTGTTTATCAATTATTTTTTGCCGTCTCATAATTTTAAATTCTATAAATTAAAAATATGTTTGCCTAGATTTATTAGCTATATTAATTAGCATTAAATTTATTACGAAAAACAGGGTACTTTTCTAAATGAAATTAGCAAATTGAAAGTGTTAATTCAAAGGTTATATATGAAAAGTAAGTCAAGATATATGATACGAAAATCAAAGAAATTAAAAACTTTAAAAATTAAATTTTGAAATAAATTAATTTATAAAAAACTAAAATTCTTTTTGAGATTATTTTTCCAAAAATGTTTTCCCAGTAAACAACTGTGTCAAATTACTTTTGCATATAAACAAAAATAACTTGAAAAATATATTAAAAAAATGATTATATAATAAATATTTAAATTGTAATTTTAAACTGTTTGCTTTAATTTTATTACTGCGTGATATTTTCCGTTTTTTTTCACTTTTAGTTACACACATTTAAATAAGTGTAAAATTCTCTTTCACTATGAATTTATTAAATTAGCTACTCATATTTAAGAACGAAACTATTTATTTGTGTTTGGCATATTAATTATTATTATTATTAAAAAACTTTTCTTTTGATAATAAATTATGTTCGAATATATTTTTGTTTAAATATGGCAATAACTTATAAAAAAAAAAATACTGGCCATTGAACGTGAATGGTAAACAGTTAAAAAGGGTTGCCAGTGTGGTTAAGAAAAAAAGAGGAGGTAAAATTATATATGTAGAATGATATATGTAGAAAAGCTTAAATTAAGAGGAGAAAAGAGCAAAATAATTTTGTCTTAAAAAAAAATAATAATAAAAAATAATAAAAACAGAGAAAAGTTTTTTTTTTTTTTTTTTTTTTTTTTTAAAAAAA